>JARYGA010000511.1:0-31799 GCA_030545235.1 Helianthus tuberosus
CAAAATTCCCTAGATTCAGTCTTACAGGTGAATATACTATATTGATATCTGTACTCTGGGTTAGTGCGAGGCCTTGAAAGCTCAGGTATGAACTACCGTTCAGTCAAAGAGATGAAGGCTTGACTTTGAGGTGTGTCCCACTTAGGGATCTTCTTTACAACTGCACTTGATTTATATCTTTCGATATTTTCTCAATTCTTATACAGAGGGAAAGCTTTTTAAAGCACACAAAGTATTATACAAGGTCTAGGCCAATGCTGATGCAAAATCAGAAGACCAGGTATAATACCCTAGATATCAAACAGTATAAAGACCTAATATCCAGAATAAGGAAACCTCTCAAACGAAATTTCGGAGTATCAAGTCCATATATCCGAGAGATATTCCCCACAAGATAAGAAAGTTTTTGATATTTAGGTTTGTATCTCAAAATCAATTTACTAAATGTGTAAAAACCTACAGGCATATCATCAGTGAGACCGTTTATCACATTTGACTTTCCATTTCTTTAGCATGCTGTGATTGTCTACTGATGTACTAACATTTCCTCTTTTTATACAAAAACTCATTTTTTTCATTTTTTTTTTCATATTTTTGGCTTTTACAAATTTTCAAATGTTTTTGTATTTTCAAAATTTTTACTCCCCCTAAAATCCAAAACATAAAAAAATTCAGGGTTAGTCATCAAATTTTCTTTAAATGTAACAACCAATGTAGATAGCTTCATCTCGCCGTCCATTTTCTGCTTGGCATGTGATGCAAAAAGTACCCCCATGATTTACAACACATTGATTTTTAACAATGTTAAAACCATTTAATCACTTGTGAAATAAAAATGTTTATTCAGCCGTGAGGGTTTCGACATATTCAATCAACATTTTTTTTTCAAAATTTTTGATTTTCGACAAATTTAAAAACAAACAAACATATTTTTTTCATTTTTCAATTTTTGACAAAATAAAAACATGTTTTTTAGTTTTTAAAATTTTCTATTTTTAGAGGTTTTTGAATTATGGTTTATTTATGTACAAAAACAAACAAACTCCCCGTTTTTCACTTGCAGGGACCTGCCACCTCCCGTGCCAGGCTGCTCCGCTCTTCATCTTGACAGTCAGCTGTCTTCAGGAGCACCTGCACATTCAAACAACTTGTAACACCCCAAAAATATCGATTTTTATATTATAAATTAAAAGTCGGTTATGGTCAAGATAAAATAGCTAGGAATAAATAACCTAGTTAATCATAAGTTTTGAAATAATAAGAAAACTTGGTTAAAACACCCTTTATAAAAACTTGAATAAGTTGAGGGATTAAAGTTGACAAATAACAAAAATGGTTTTAATTAATTAAATAAAACACCACAACACACACACTAGTGTGTCTTCTGGTCGTGGTTTTCACAAGAGCAAAAGGGGGTTCCTCAATTTGAACCCTAACTCATACAAATCAGCCGAATTGAAAGGGCAAATCAAACCCAAATCGAAAACCTAGCTCAAATTAGTGATCACCCGAGTGAAAGGATCACGAGGTATGTAAAATTTCATCCTTTGCTTTCATCTCAAATTCTTGATGAACACTTGAAAATGAAATTATTGCTAGAAAATTGAATGTATGAATGATACTATGTTGAATCCATGCTTAGGAACGAACTATGATTGAGAAACTTGATGAATTGATGATATAAAATATGAAATTTATAATCATCTACATAAATGCTAAATGGGTTTTGTGGGAAGATGATGAACACTGGATTTATGACCATCAATTTGGTGTTATTTGATTTCCATGAAGTGAGTCTAGGTGTTGTTATGCATGCTAGACATAAGGACTTGTGAATGATGTTAAAACTTGGCTAAATAACTAGTTATGAAACTTGATTGTCGATTTTATAAAATTATGCCCACAAGGTGTTTGTTAAAATGCCTAAACGAAAGCAAATTGTTGAAATTTAGAGTAAAACGCATAACCAAATTATATGGTGAATTATGCAAAACATAATTTAATAAGAGTTCTAAACAACTCGTTGGTTGAACTCTATAGGCAAGGTGATAGAATCTTCGAGCGCACAAGCCGGGGTGGAGGCACGCTTGAAGGAAAAGCTTTGAAGGTACGCAACTTATAGTTTCGTTACAATATGCATAAACATCGGTCGTAGTAATGTTATTTGTGCTGTAGTGTAATATGTGAGTTTGGTATATCATTGAAGTGACGAAGCTCACTCGACAACCAAACGGGTCAAAATAATGGTTAGAATAAGTTTGGTATGTCATTGAAGTGGTGGTTTACACTCGACAACCAAACGGGTCAAAACAATGTTTTAAATCGGTAGTGTTTGAAGTGACTTGAGTGTCACACAATGAATGGGTATTATGAATGCGTACGCCAAGAAACGGACACGCTAAATATGATTTAAATGAGCCCTTGGATATGGGTCAAAAGTTTAGAAAAATGACTCTGTAGAATTTGCTTAAATGCGCATGCTTGAAACGTTGACAACAAGCATGACGCTTATGCGCGCGCAAAGCATGTGATGGGAGTGAAACGTTAATGCTTGATAAGCCCGGGAATGGGTAAAGACGTTTGGAAACAATTAGTGATAACAAACAAGTAGAGTGACTTAAAACTAAACGGGTCGAATAATTGTAAAAAGGGTTTTATAAGCCAATAGCTTATAAATCGGATTTCGATGCGAATAAAAATGATAAACGGATCCGTAATTTAATTACGGACGCATAGGGAAAAGAATCACGCAAAACAGATAAGTAGATAAAAAGTTATGGCATTTTGAAGTTTAGATTTTGATTAAAAACTAGAGCTGGGCAAAAATGCAGGTCCAGATACGGACCTGCTGGAAAAGAGTGTCCCTCGCGACACGCGAGGGGTAACATGAACCCAGGCGCGACATGCGACGCGAGTCGCGGCCCGCGACAAACAGAGCTTAGACTCTCGCTGCCCGCAAGAGGCAATAATGCTGAAAATTATTTTTGTTTTGTTTGTTTGACGATGGAACTTGTTTATTCTTGTTTCTAAGCTAACAAAACTAACTTTTATATCGGTTTTGATTATAGGTGATTATAGTGAGCCTCCGGATGAAGATCAAGCAATGAACATGAACCGAACACATGTCTAAATGAAGCTTCCGCGTTGATCTCATTTTGGTATTGTTAAAAGTGAATTATGTAAACACTTAGCACAATATTTTGAATGTTTTAAACATGTATGGATGTAAAGTTGACAAAGTTTTTGTAAAGTCGCATTTTTAGTGTGAAATGCATATTTTAATGTTATATTCGTGTTAAATTGAGATGGGTCTTACAAGTTGGTAATCAGAGCTCAAGGTTATTGACAAAGTGTGTTCGGTTCGGAGCTTGATCAAACATCCGGTAAGAATTAATTATTTTAGTAGACCTTAACAAAACACTAAGAAGGGAATATGATTCGATATGCATGGGAAGAGTGTGTTAATACACTCAAACCAGGAAAGTCCACTAAACATGAATGGTTTAAGCAAGTTGTGAACTTGGCTAAACCAAAGCGAAAGATGCAAATGATATAAAATGGAATGTTTAACAATTAATATAAACATTTCAGATTCAAGATGGCTAATGAAGGTAATAATGATACGGTGCCGATAGTCACCGAACAGATGAAAGAAGTGGTTGCCGAAGAGGTTGGAAAGGCAATAGAGAATAGTCTATCTAGGTTTATAGACAAGATCCAAAACACGGTACTTACGGTAGTGGAAGAACGGATCAAACAGTTGGAGGAAAATTCCAACCAACCGAAAGACAAGTCGGTGGAGCGAAAGGCTTGCCCGTATAATAAATTCATGGCTTGCAAACCTCCGATCTACAATGGGGAGGTTGATCCGATAATATGTCAACGATGTTTGAGTGACATTGAAGGGGTGTTTGAAAGGAGCCACTACGACGTAAGTGACTTTGTAGCCTACGGAACAGGTCAGCTGAGGGGTCAAGCTAAAGACTGGTGGGACAATATGAAAAAGGAGCTTGGAGTTGAAGCGGTGAAAAATATGACTTGGTGGTGTGCGTTAAGTGCAATATAATTTTATTAATATTTTGAGCCCATTTTACGCATTAGTCAAGTTTTAAATTTATAAAACACGATATTGTACTAACACTAAACACACACTTGGGCAACTGCACCCATCGTGAGCGTAGTATAGTGTTGGTAAGATACCGAGATCGTCCAAGGACACAAGAGCTTTTAATACTGGTTTATCCTCAACGTCTAATCGATCTAAATTTTTGAGAAAAGTTTTGAAACATAAAAATAAAACTAAAAATGAAAAGATAAATAATATGAAAAAAAAAAACAAATTGGACAAGACAGAATCACTTGGATCCAACTCATCTTTAATGTATCCTTTGATGATATTCGCACTTTCGGACTGTTTAAGAGATTATCTTAGTTATAGTAGTAGGCCCCTCTTTTGAAGGTGACGTTACCCTCAACCCAGTGGGTTGAGTCAGCAGGGATACAATCCCAAAGGGTCGGAATATTGAAAGATAATTTAGTAAGTTATTAATGCGAAAAGTGGTAGGCCCCTCTTTTGAAGGTGACATTAGCCTCGGCTAAGTGGTTTGAGTCAGCAAGGATACAATCCCAAGAAGCCGGTTTAAAGTATTAATAGTAGTTTACATATGAGGGGTTCAAGCTATTCGCACCCCCGCCATCCAATACCGTTGGGCATTGAAGGAGGTCCTAGTAAGCTTGAACCAAGTCCTCGCAGTTTCTATACACTGAACGAGACAAGAACTTTACCAAACTACCCTCCTAACCCCCTTCCAGGTAGTTAACATACTTTATATAGACCGTAAAGACACGAATGAGCAAATCAAATGACACCATGTGCTTTATATTGACAGTAAAGACATGAATGAGCAAAATTAAAGACATCATGAAGAAATGGTAAGGAAAATTCACTTTCAACATAAGAAACTAGTTATTAAAGTCATTAATACAAACCCAATTAAAAAGTGCCGAAAGATTAAAAATCAAAAGTAATACATTAAAGACTTGTCTTCACCAAGTGATGTAAGAGTTTAGCCAAACATGGCTGATGTGTGTAAAATGCAACATATAAATTACATCAAATGAGGCATAAAACTAACCCTTTTTAGTACTAATGTTGGAAAAAGTGTGCTTTTGTCTTCCTTTTGTAATTTCAGGATTAAATGAGCGCAAATGAACAAAAGAAGCAAAAATACAGCTAAATCTAACAAAAATACAAGGAATGGAGTAAACATGGCATGCCCGACCCCTCGACAACATCTTCCCAAGAAAAAACAAGAGATCAGAAGGCTGAACACGCCTCGTGCCCATCGGACACGGGGGCGTGCCCAAGTGTCTGCAGAAAAGACAAAGTTGTAGAAGCTTCTATTTCCCAACACGGGGGCGTGCCCAGCGGACACGGGGCCATGGTCAACGCTAAGATTCGTAGAATCCAAGCAAATCTTGATAGTACAGATACGCTTCTGCACACGGGGTCGTGCCCAGCGGACACGGGGGCGTGGTCAACTAATGCAGACAAACTGTAATTAATGAAGAAAGAGAAAGTGGATGGACACGGGGCCGTGTCCGGGCTTCTGTGCAGGCTATAAATAGAGGTGCTTGGTTCACTTCAAAGGCATCCCTTGGCAAACCACCTCTCTCACACTTCACCCACCCTCCACCACCATCACAACCCACATCCACCACCATCATCCATCATAGAGTGTGTGTAGTAGTCTCGGGATCCAAGATTGATAGTAAGAGTTCTTGACAATCAAAGGCCATGTTTGCCTAAGTCTCTTACATCACTTGGTGAAGACAAGCATTTAGTGTAATACATTTTATTTTTAATCTTTTTGCACTTTTTATTTGGTTATGTATTAATGACTTTAATAACTAGTTTCTTATGTTGAAGGTGAAACTTCCTTATCATTTGTCCGCGGTGTCTTGGCGTTATTTTACTGTCTATATAAAATAAAAGATTTACACCATTCATATCTCTACGGTCTATATAGACATATGTTGGCTACCTGGTCGGGGGTTAAGGGAATGGTTTGGTAAGGTTCTTGCCTTGTTCGGTGTATAGATCCTGCAAGGACCTGGGTCAAGCTTAGTAGGACCTCCTTCAATACCCGCTGGTATTGGATGGCGGGGGTGCGAATGGCTTGATCCCCTCATATGTAAACTACTATTAATACATTAACCCGGCTACTTAGGATTGTATCCCTGCTGACTCAAACTACTTAGCCGAGGGTAACGTCACCTTCAAAAGAGGGGCCTACCACATTACGCATTAATAACTTAATTAATTATCTTTCAATAATCCAACCCTTTAGGATTGTATCCTTGGTGACTCAAACTACTGGGTTAAGGGTAACGTCACCTTCAAAAGAGGGGCCTACTACTATAACTAAGATAATCGCTTAAAAAGTGCAAAAGTGCAGAAATAATCAAAGGTTACACTAAAGGCGAGTCGGATCCAAGTGATTCATCTTGTCTATCTGTTTTTATTTTTATTTTTATTTTCAGCATTTTTAGTTTTTATTTTCATGTTTAAACCTTTTTCTAAAATTTTGATTTGATTAGACGTTGGGGATAAACCGGTACTAAAAGCTCTTGTGTCCTTGGACGACCTCGGTATCTTACCAACGCTATACTACGCTCACGATAGTTGCACTTGCCCATATGTGTGTTTAGTGTTAGTAAAATATCGTGTTTTATAAATTTAAAACTTGACTAAAGTGTTAAAAAGGGCTAAAAATATACATAAAAACCTATCACACTCGACACGCATCAAGTTTTTGGCGCCGTTGCCGGGGACACAAGGATTTTAAGAAAGTTAGGAATCAACGGCCTAATCATTTTTCTTATTTTTCTGTTTTTTTTTTAGGATTTATCTTAAATTTTCAGTTTCTGCAGAGCTCAGTACGGGCCGTGCCTGGTCGGACATGGGCCGTGTCCAGCATTGTTACTGTCAATTTTTATTTTCCGAGTTACAGAGAGTTGAGCACGGGGCCGTGTCGGTGCAGCACGGGGCCGTGTCGAGCTCCCCAGTAACAGGGATCCGGAAAACAATTACTGTATCTCCGACCACGGGCCGTGTTCATCTGAGCACGGGGCCGTGGTGAAACTTCTGACCAACGTTCTTTTTTGTTTTTATTGCAGGACTTGGAACCCAGGCGCCACATCTGAACTTTCTACACAGTGTATGAGCTCCAGTTCTAGTAAAGACATAAAAGAGCCTCTAGACGAACCTGAACGCTTTCTAAGAAAAAGACTTAAAGCTAAAAACCAAGAGAAAGTTTCGGGGGACCCACTTCCAATGGCGTATCAACGTACCCTCATGGATTACCTACGGCCCACCGTGGATAATCTCGGCGCCGGTATCAATGCACCGAATGTCAAGGCCAACAACTTCGAACTTCGGCCGCATTTGATATAAATGCTCCAAAACTCCACAACCTTCCATGGGCTTGCGGACGAAGATCCCCATTTACATATTACTAACTTCTTGGAAATATGTGATACTTTTCGGATCAATGGAGTATCAAATGACGCCATCCGCCTTCGAATGTTTCCATTTTCACTAAAAGACCGAGCTAAGGCTTGTCTTAATACCCTCCCAGTTGGTTCGGTAAGCACTTGGGATGAACTAGCCCAAAAGTTTTTATATAAGTATTTCCCTCCTGCTAAAACGGCTAAATTAATGACTGAACTTAACACATATTCACAAGAGGACGGAGAATCCTTATATGAAACTTGGGAAGGGTTCAAGGAGCTACTAAGAAAGTGTCCTCATCATGGTCTTGTAGTATGGCAACAAGTATCCACTTTCTATAATGGGTTGCTGCCACACACAAGACAAACACTTGACTCTAGCTTCGGGGGACATTTAGGTAATCGTCACCCAAATGAAATTTATAGTCAAATTGAGGAAATTGCTCAAACCAATTTTCAGTGGCACACTCCCCGAGGCACAAAACTATTGCCCCGGGCGCCCATAAGGTTGATGAAAGCACCTCCTTGCAAGCCAAAATCGAGGCCCTTTCTTCAAAAATCGGTTATGGCTTGTGAAGGATGTGGTGGGCCACATGAAAATTGGAGTTGTATTAAAGAAATGGATAATCAAACTGAAGCGGTAAACTACATTGATAATAGACCTAGGCCGTTGGGTCCACCAACGGGTACCTACAACCAAGGATGGCGTAACCACCTTAACCTTGGTTGGAGAGAACCCGACAATAGTAATAACCAACAAAATCTAAACCAACGAACAAACTTTCAATAACCAAGAAACGAGTCACAAAATTTCTCTCAACAACAACAAGGGGGACGAGAGAGGCTTGAAGATACCGTATCTTGCCTCATCTCCGACACCGAAAAGAAAAACTCGGATCGATATCAACAACTGGAATCGAACTTTAGAAATCAACAAGCTAGTATTCAAAACATTGAAAAACAAATAAATCAACTAGCTCAAAATTTTTCCTAGAGACCACAAGGCGCGTTACCAAGCAATACCGAAACCAACCCAAAGGCGCAAGTGTATCTCATCACGTTGAGAAACCATACCGTAGGTCCCAAGGAGGCTCTGCTACCTCCAACTGAAAAGAGCCAGTCTAGTCAAACCACAACTTCGCCGACACCCCAACAAGAGACGGCTCCTCCGCCAAATCAAGAGCCCACTAAGAATCCTCCGGTGCCGTACCCCGGTCGATTACTTCACCAAAAGACCGATGAGCAATTCACAAAGTTCGTAAATTTACTAAAACAATTGCATGTTAATATTCCATTTGTCGAAGTCCTAACCCAAATGCCTAAATATTCAAAATTTATGAGGGACTTCCTCACTCACAAAAGGAAAATCGAATCATTGCAATTAGTTAATTTAAGCGAAGAATGCTCCGCCTTGCTACTCAACAAACTCCCGCAAAAGAAGATTGATCCCGGAAGCTTCACCATCCCTTGTTCAATTGGGGAATCACCCATTCGTAATGCACTAACCGACCTCGGGGCTAGTATCAACCTCATGCCCGCATCAATGTTCGACCGACTCGGCTTAGGGAAAACAAGCCCTACAAAAATGAGCATACAACTCGCCGATAGGTCGGTTAAATACCCACAAGGTGTCGCTGAAAATCTATTAGTTAAAGTCGGAGACTTTGTCTTCCCAGCCAACTTTGTCATACTAGATATGGAAGAAGATACCGAAGTACCACTCATCTTAGGGAGGCCATTCCTAGCTACGGCCCACGCAATGGTAGACATGAATGGTGGGACACTAACATCGAGGGTTGGGGACAAGGAAATGAAGTTCGGAGTTGGTAAAAGAGTAGAAGACGATGACCCGGTCAATTACATGAAAGTCATAGACTCAAGTTTGGATGATGCTCTCCGACGGTGCAACATGGGATGCAAAACATCCCACTTGGGTAACATATGATTGGCTTTGGGTCTAGCCAAGGACCCCTATAAACGTGGCCCACCACGGAGGTATTCCGCGGAACTATCCTTAGTTTAGTTTAGATTAATTTTTATGCTTTCTAGTTTAGTTTTAATTTTCAGAAATAAAACACACTCGGGATGGTGAAGGATACTAAGGGAAACTTGAGCCAACACCCCATGCACGAAAACAGGGCCTCTCGATAATTTTTTCTTCATTACAGCAAGTTCAGCACGGGCCGTGCCCAGCCAACACGGCCCCGTGCTCAAGGATCTGCAGAAAAACGCCTAGTTCAGGTAACTGGACACGGGGCGTGTTCGCTGGACACGGGGCGTGTTCGCTGAACACGCCCCCGTGCCCAGCCTTCTGTTACTTTCTGATACTTTCTGTTACTGGTAACCTGAACACGGGGCCGTGCCCGGACACCACGGGCCCGTGTCCAGATGCCCAGTAACATAAAATTTTGTTTTTAACACACCTTTTACACATTCAATCAACCTAAAAACTTATTTTTGGGACACATTGAGGACAATGTGTAATTTAAGTGTGTGGGGGGGGGGGATGCTAAAACCTTGAATTTTGCAAGTCCTAATTACAAGCCTTACACAAAACTCTATTGGAACCGCTAAACACCCCAAATTTTTTCAAAAACTTTTCATTTTTTTACTTGTCTTGGTTTAATTTGGGAATAACAAGTTCTAAAAAGGTTATATTTTTACAAATTTACAACCGATAGCATCATGATAAAAAGAACCAACATAAGAAAATTATAAAACGGCATGACAAATCTAGTTAAAATTTGATTATATATACTTGATCACATTAAAACCCCATTCCCACAAAAAGTGAGTTTTGAGCCTTTATTGAGCATTCAAATACACATCTTTAAACTAAATGCTCATTTTTCGTTTCTTGTGTGAATAACCGCTTGGTTTCTTACGACTCTAGAACTTGCCATGACGATACATTCCCGGTCCTTACCAACTTAAACCCAAGTAAGTAAATGATGGAGGCATTAGGACTAACCCCTTTGAGCCTAAACCTTTTCATTTCTAAACCCACAAAACAAACACCCTTTACCCACCAAAACCCTTTTTCATTTTAAACCCTTTATTTTAGTAAAAAGCTCGGTTTTCATGTGACATTCCTTATAAAAAAATGAAGAAGTCAAGAAATAAACAAACAAGTTCATCAAAAAGAACTTTGTTTGAAAAATTGCTTCATTAAAATAAAAAGTCACAAAAATAAAAAGTCTTACGAAAACCGACGCTTTCTATGCCTTTCGCCATTTTCTACTAACCACTAACCCAAAACCACCTACCTTTAACCCAAGCCTAACCCTTCCCCAAAGTCCTCTTGATATTTACAAAGGTGTAGAGTTAAAAAGGAGGAGGATCGATTGCTTGGCAAGCATATGGTAGAAGTAAGTTCCATGCCGGTCTCGAGTGTTTCACAAAAATACATCTTCGGCCGAGTGTTGAGTGATCTCCCGTGAGGTATGTGAACTTGTATATAAATGGAATTTTAAAGAGGCATGTTATGCCCAAATAAGTAATTTCTCTTATGTAATGTTCTAAATAAATCATAACGAATAGGATTGTAAATAACATAAAAATAAAACCTAATAAAAATCTTGGAATCCCGACACTCAAGACAAGCCCAAAACTTCTCTTCTACCCATTCCATTTGGGAGTGTAAGCCACATTATAAAGAGTTTTGCTTGAGGACAAGTAAAGATTCAAGTGTGGGGGTATTTGATGTGTGTAAAATGCAACATATAAATTACATCAAATGAGGCATAAAACTAACCCTTTTTAGTACTAATGTTGGAAAAAGTGTGCTTTTGTCTTCCTTTTGTATTTTCAGGATTAAATGAGCGCAAATGAACAAAAGAAGCAAAAATACAGCTAAATCTAACATAAATACAAGGAAGGGAGTAAATATTGCATGCCCGACCCCTCGACAGCATCTTCCCAAGCAAAAACAAGAGATCAGAAGGCTGAACACGCCCCGTGCCCATCGGACACGGGGGCGTGCCCAAGTGTCTGAAGAAAAGACAAAGTTGTAGAAGCTTCTATTTCCCAACACGGGGGTGTGCCCAGCGGACACGGGGCTGTGGTCAACGCTAAGATTCGCAGAATCCAAGCAAATCTTGATAGTACAGATACGCTTCTGCACATGGGGTCGTGCCTAGCGGACACGAGGGCGTGGTCAACTAATGCAGACAAACTGTAATTAATGAAGAAAGAGAAAGTGGATGGACACGGGGCCGTGTCCAGGCTTCTGTGCAAGCTATAAATAGAGGTGCTTGGTTCACTTCAAAGGCATCCCTTGGCATACCACCTCTCTCACACTTGACCCACCCTCCACCACCATCACAACCCACATCCACCACCATCATCCATCATCCATCATAGAGTGTGTGTAGTAGTCTCGGGATCCAAGATTGATAGTAAGAGTTCTTGACAATCAAAGGCCATGTTTGCCTAAGTCTCTTACAACACTTGGTGAAGACAAGCATTTAGTGTAATACTTTTTATATTTAATCTTTTTGCACTTTTTATTTGGTTATGTATTAACGACTTTAATAACTAGTTTCTTATGTTGAAGGTGAAACTTCCTTATCATTTGTCCGTCGTGTCTTGGCGTTATTTTACTGTCTATATAAAATAAAAGATTTACACCATTCATATCTCTACGGTCTATATAGAGATATGTTGGCTACCTGGTCGGGGGTTAAGGGAATGGTTTGGTAAGGTTCTTGCCTTGTTCAGTGTATAGATCCTGCAAGGACCTGGGTCAAGCTTAGTAGGACCTCCTTCAATACCCACTGGTATTGGATGGTGGGGGTGCGAGTGGCTTGATCCCCTCATATGTAAACTACTTTTAATACATTAACCCGGCTACTTAGGATTGTATCCCTGCTGACTCAAACTACTTAGCCGAGGGTAACGTCACCTTCAAAAGAGGGGCCTACCACATTACGCATTAATAACTTAATTAATTATCTTTCAATAATCCAACCCTTTAGGATTGTATCCTTGCTGACTCAAATTACTGGGTTGAGGGTAACGTCACCTTCAAAAGAGGGGCCTACTACTATAACTAAGATAATGTCTTAAAAAGTGCAAAAGTGCGGAAATAATAAAAGGTTACACTAAAGGCGAGTCGGATCCAAGTCATTCATCTTGTCTATCTGTTTTTATTTTTTATTTTTATTTTCAGCATTTTTAGTTTTTATTTTCATGTTTAAACCTTTTTTCTAAAATTTTGATTTGATTAGACGTTGAGGATAAACCGCTACTAAAAGCTCTTGTGTCCTTGGACGACCTCGGTATCTTACCAACACTATACTACGCTCACGATGGGTGCACTTACCCATATGTGTGTTTAGTGTTAGTAAAATATCGTGTTTTATAAATTTAAAACTTGACTAAAGTGTTAAAAAGGGCTAAAAATATACATAAAAACCTATCACACGCGACACGCATCAATGGCCTTTGATTGACAAGAACTCTTACGATCAATCTTGGATCCCGAGACTACTACACACTCTAAAGAGGGAAAATGGATGATGGTGGTGGGTGTTGGTGTTGGTGTTGTAGTGGTGGTGGAGTGGTGGCAAAGTGGGAGAGTAGTGGTTTACCAAGGGATGCCTTTGAAGTGAACCAAACACCCCTATTTATAGCCTGAACAGAGCTCTAACACGGCCTCGTGTCCAGCGGGCACACCCCGTGGCCATCATCTTCTCTTCCTTGATTAATTGAAAGTGTCAGTAGAGGGTCCCACACGACCCCGTATCTTTTGGACACGGCCCCATGGTCAACTCTTTGCTGTACTATCAAGATTCTGTAAATCTTAGAGGTGACCACACCCCATGGAGAGCTGGGCACAGCCCCGTGGTGAGCGTAGAAGCTTCTACAGGTTTGTCTTGTTGTGCAGGGTCCTAACCACGCCTCATGCTTAGCTGGGCACGGCCCCGTGGTCAGGTTCTGTTTCCTTTTTTTATCTTGGGAGATGCTACCGAGGGGTCGGGCATGTCATGTTATTACTTTTTTCTTGTATTTATGTTGATTTTGGCTGCTTATTTGTTCCTTTTGTACGTGCTTTTTCCAACATTAGTACTAAAAAGAGTTAGTTTTATGTCTCATTTGATGTAATTTATATGTTGCATTTTACACACATCACTTGGGATGAGTTTAAGGCACCATTTCTCAAAAATCACAGTCCCAAAGCAACCATCAATAGAATCAAGGAAGATTTCATCCAACTGAGGCAAAGGGGTGAATCGATAGACAATATCACGGGTATTTCCCTTGATAAATTAAGGTTCTGTGATGAGCTAGTGACGAGTGAAGAACAAAAGATATACTACTATTACAACATGCTGAGTGCTGAATATCAGGAGTTTATGAATCCTTAAAGTACGAGACTCTCACCGAGATTATAAACACTGCTCGGGAACGAGATATTGAGCTGAGAAAGCAAGTTGAGCGGGGTGAAAGAAGGGCACAGGATGTAAATCCAAGCCCTACAAAGAAGGCACGAACGACAAAATCGGCAAGGAGGTTGGATGTGAAAGGCGGGTCGCCAAGTTATAAAATCTGCGGAAAGGGTCACAAGGGTGAGTGTCGCTTTAAGGATAAACCATGTCCTATATGCGGGAAGACAGGGCATACGGCTTCAATATGCCCAGGAAAAGTCTCAGTCTGCTACAAATGCTATCAACAGGGCCACAAAAAATCCGAATGCCTGGAGTTAGTAGGAAAGAAAGATGGAAAGATTACGCAGACAAAGACTCAGAAAGCAAGAGCCAGATCCTTTCACCTGACTGCAGCAGAAGCAAAGATAGAACCCGATGTGGTCTCAGGTATATTGCTGTAAACTCTATCCCCGCACGTGTATTGTTTGATACAGGTGCAAATAAATCCTTTGTTTCACATGGATTTATTCGACATCCTTCATGCTTATTAACAAAGTTACCTATGCCCTTAGAAGTAGAGATATGTGATAATAAGAGCTTTATCGTGTGTGACGTATGCCAAAACTACAAGTTGAGTATCGATGATGAAGAATACTCAATAGACTTGATCCCGATGTCAATAAGAGAATTTCAAGTGGTTGTCGGGATGGATTGGTTATCCCAACATCACGCGAAGGTTGTATGCTTTCGTAAGGAGATAAAATTAACGTCTTCGAGCAGAAAGCATGTTAACATTTATGGAGAAAAAGGGGGTAATCCTGTGGTGTGTTTGATGTAAGAAGCTCATAAGACGTGGATGTAAAGCGTTATATGCATGCGAACCGGAGAAAGAGTCGCTGAAGATCAGAGGCGTACCGGTGGTACGTGATTATGAAGATGTGTTTCTGGAAGACTTACCGGGAATACCGCTAAAACGGGAAGTGGAATTCGGAATCGAATTGGTTCCAGGTGCAAAACCCATAGCTAAAGCGTCGTATCGGCTCGCGCCATCGGAGCTACAACAATTGATGTCACAGATACAAGATTTGCTCGATAAGGGGTTCATAAGACCGAGAGTGTATTCGTGGGGCGCATTGGTATTGTTCATGAAAAAGAAAGACGGGAGCATGTGTATGCGTATCGATTACCAGGAGTTAAACAAACTCACGGTAAAGAATCGATACCTGCTCCCGAGAATTGACGACTTATTTGACCAACTACATGGCGCGAGTTGGTTTTCTAAAATTGACCTTAGATCTGGGTATCATCAGTTAAAGGTCAAGGAAGAGGATGTACCGAACACGGCATTTCGTACATGGTACGGGCATCACGAGTTCCTCGTGATGTCCTTCGGGTTGACAAATGCACCCGAGGCTTTCATGGACCTCATGAACCGGATTTGCAAACCGATGTTGGATAAGTCGGTGATAGTATTCATCGACGACATTTTGGTGTATTCGAAGAATGAAGCTGATCACGCGTGTTATCTACGCGAAGTATTAGAGACACTCAGACGAGAAAAGCTCTATGCAAAGTTCACGAAGTGTGCTTTTTGGTTACAAGAGGTGCAGTTCCTCGGGCACATTATTAGTGCCGATGGAGTGTTGGTTGATCCGTCGAAAATAGAAGCCGTGTCAAAATGGAACCCTCCGAAGAATCCTTCGGAAATTAGAAGCTTCTTAGGCTTGCGGGATATTATAGGAGATTCATACAAGATTTCTCCAAGATTGCCTCACCGTTAACCAAGTTAACTAGCAAGGATGAAAGGTTTATATGGGGCGTTTAACAAGAAAGAGCATTCCAAACGCTCAAAGAAAAGTTAACCCACGCTCCGGTATTAACTTTACCGTATGGAGTCGACGATATTGTGGTCTACTTGGATGCGTCACATTCGGGACTCGGGTGTGTTTTAATGCAATGAGGCAAGGTTATAGCCTATGCCTCGAGACAACTGAAAATTCACAAAAAGAAATACCCTACGCACGATCTTGAATTGGCGGCAGTGGTGTTTGCTTTAAAAATATGAAGGCATTATTTGTATGGGGTGAAGTGCACTATATTTACCGACCATAAGAGTCTGAAATATTTCTTCGATTAGAAGGAATTAAACATGAGACAGAGGCGATGGTTGGAAATAGTGAAGGATTACGATTGTGAAATACATTACCATCCTGGGAAAGCCAATGTAGTGACGGATGCATTGAGCCGAAAGGCAGATTATGCTTCTATACGGGTGCGATCGATGCAGCTTATTGTGACATCGGGTTTACTTGAATGGATCCGAGAAGCACAAGTCGAAGCAGTTAAGGAAGAAAATTGGAAGAATGAGCGAATAGTTGGCCAATTGAAGGATTTGGTAGATGATAACAACGGGTTGAAAACCCGCTTCGGAAGGACGTGGGTTCCGAATATGTGTGGGGTTAAAAAGCTTCTACTAGACGAAGCTCACAAATCCCGTTATTCTATTCACCCTGGGGCGACCAAGATGTATAACGACTTGAAACAAAACTCTTGGTGGCCCAGAATGAAAAGAGAAGTAGTAAAGTACGTGGAGAAATGCTTGACAGGTTTGCAAGTCAAAGCAGAGCACCAAAATCCTTACGATAAATTTCAACCGTTGGATATTCCGATGTGGAAATGGGAACATATCACAATGGACCTATTGACCAAACTACCCAAGACAAACCGCGGATTTGATGCTATATGGGTAGTTGTAGATAGACTGACGAAAAGTGCTCACTTCATTCCGATACATGAGAATTATACGTCAGAAAAGATGTCGGAAGTTTACACAAACGAGATAGTGGCACGCCACGGAGTACCGGTATCCATCATGTCCGATAGAGATACCCTGTTCACTTCAAACTTTTGGCGTGATTTCCAGAGCAAATGGGGACGAAATTGTTCATTAGCACTGCGTACCATCCTCAAACTGATGGACAGAGCGAAAGAACAATTCAGATGGAAGACATGCTACGGGCGTGTATCATTGACTTCGGAGGTAGTTGGGATGTTTATCTACCTTTGGTCAAATTTTCATACAATAAAAGTTACCATGCTAGCATTGGTATGGCTCCATACGAGATGCTCTACGGTAGAAAGTGCCGAACCCCAGTATGTTGGGGTGAGGTGGGTCCACGTGAACTCGCGCATAAAGACGTAGTTCGAATCACTAATGAGAAAATTGATATGGTTCGAGCCCATTTGAAAGTGGCTCAGGATCTACAAAAGTCGTATGCAGATAAAAGACGAAGACCGATCGAGTTTCAGGTTGGTGATAAAGTCATGCTTAAAGTATCTCCTTGGAAGGGGATTATCCAGTTCAGGAAAAGAGGAAAGTTAAGCCCAAGGTTTATTGGGGCGTTTAAAATTGTCGAACGGGTTGGTAAAGTAGCATACCGCCTCAAACTACCGGAGGAACTGAGCAGAATACATAGTATGTTTCATGTATCGCACCTCCGAAAATGTATAGTCGAAGAAACGGCTTACATCCACTACGACGACATTGAAGTGGATAACAGTCTTAACTATGCGGTGAAACTGATTGCAATTCTGGACCGAAAAGTTAAAAGCATGCGAAACAAGGAAATTGACCAAGTGAAGATCAAATGGAAACACCGGAAGGGAACGGACACTACGTGGGAGTCCGAAGAAGAGATGAGACGCCTCTACCCTACGCTATTTGGTACGTATTTTGGTTTCGAGGATGAAACCCTTTTAAGGGGGTGGACTTGTAACACCCCGAAAACATAGATTTTTATATTATAAATTAAAAGTCGGTTATGGTCAAGATAAAATAACTAGGAATAAATAACCTAGTTAATCATAAGTCTTGAAATAATAAGAAAACTTGGTTAAAACACCCTTTATAAAAACTTGAATAAGTGGAGGGACTAAAGTTGACAAAGAACAAAAATGGTTTTAATTTAATTAAATAAAACACCACAACACACACACACTAGTGTGTGTTCTGGTCGTGGTTTTCACAAGAGCAAAAGGGGGTTCCTCAATTTGAACCCTAACTCATACAAATCATCCGAATTGAAAGGGCAAATCAAATCCAAATCGAAAACCAAGCTCAAATTAGTGATCACCCGAGTGAAAGGATCACGAGGTATGTAAAATTTCATCCTTTTCTTTCATCTCAAATTCTTGATGAACACTTGAAAACGAAATTATTGCTAGAATATCGAATGTATGAATGATACTATGTTGAATCCATGCTTAGGAATGAACTATGATTGAGAAACTTGATGAATTGATGATATAAAATATGAAATTTATAATCATCTACATAAGTGCTAAATGGGATTTGTGGGAAGATGATGAACACTAGATTTATGACCATCAATTTGGCGTTATTTGATTTCCATGAAGTGAGTCTAGGTGTTGTTATGCATGCTAGACATAAGAACTTGTGAATGATGTTAAAATTTGGCTAAATAACTAGTTATGAAACTTGATTGTCGATTTTATAAAATTATGCCCACAAGGTGTTTGTTAAAATGCCTAAACGAAAGCAAATTGTTGAAATTTAGAGTAAAACGCATAATCAAACTATAAGGTGAATTATGTGAAACATAATTTAATAAGAGTTCTAAACAAGTCGTTGGTTGAACTCTATAGGCAAGGCGATAGAATCTTCGAGCGCACAGGTCGGGGTGGAGGCACGCTTGAAGGAAAAGCTTTGAAGGTACGTAACTTATAGTTTCGTTACAATATGCATAAACATCGATCGTAGTTATGTTATTTGTGTTGTAGTGTAATATGTGAGTTTGGTATGTCATTGAAGTGACGAAGCTCACTCGACAACCAAACGTGTCAAAATAATGGTTAGAATAAGTTTGGTTTACACTCAACAACCAAACGGGTCAAAACAATTTTTTAAATCGGTAGTGTTTGAAGTGACTTGAAAGTCACACAATGAATGGGTATTATGAATGCATAAGCCAAGAAACGGATACGCTAAATTTGATTTAAATGAGCCCTTGGATATGGGTCAAAAGTTTAGAACATGACTTTGTAGAATTTGCTTAAATGCACATGCTTGAAACGTTAACAACAAGCATGACGCTTATGCGTGCGCAAACCATGTGATGGGAGCGAAACGCTAATGCTTGATTAGGAATGGCAATGGGCCGATTTTTGGCCGGGTATTGGTAATCCCAGGCTCGTACCCGGTTGTAATTCTTTGTCTCATACCCAGTCCATTACCCGTCGGGTATTTATCGGGTAATTACCCATCGGGTATCGGGCATACCTGCGGGCATCGGGTATACCCGTTAATTTCTTAAAAATACCCGTTGGGACAAATGTGCAATTTTTACTTTGATGTTTATATAATTTACAATTTTAATAACTATAACAAATGCTCAAAAATAAAAGGGTGCTACCTTCCATAACTAGTATATATGCTCAAAAATAAGTTTTTGTTCAGTAAGTAAGCTTATACATGCTCAAAAATAAGCTAGTACTTCCATATCCATATGAAGTACTAGCTTCCATATCCAATATAATTTTGAAGAGATGACTACTGGTAAAGAGAAGACTAGACCCTAGTACTATAGAGAAGGTAATAAGTGCATGTACTAAGTTTATATATATGAAAATTTATAATATGATACTTTCGAGTATTATTTGAGTAAATGGGCCAGATATCAGGTCGGGTATCGGGCGGGTATCACAGAATCCCATACTCGTACCCGTACCCGATTTTTTTCCCTTTTTAAGCCCATACCCGGCCCATACCCATCGGGCTTCGGGTATACCCGACCCGTATATTGCGGGTTTCATGTATACCCGTCGGGCTTGGGCTTTTTTGCCATCCGTATGCTTGATAAGCCCGGGAATGGGTAAAGACGTTTGGAAACAATTAGTGATAACAAACAAGTAGAGTGACTTAAAACTAAACGGGTCGAATAATTGTAAAAAGGGATTTATAAGCCAATAGCTTATAAATCGGATTTTGATGCGAATAAAAATGCTAAACGGATCCGTAATTTAATTACGAACGTATAGGACAAAGAATCACGTAAAACAGATAAGTAGATAAAAAGTTATGGCATTTTGAAGTTTGGATTTTGATTAAAAACTAGAGCTGGGCAAAAATGCAAGTCCAGATACGGACCTGCCGGAAAAGAGTGTCCCTCGCGACACGCGATGAACCCGGGCGCAACACGCGACGTGAGTCGCAGCCCGCGACAAACAGAGCTTAGCCTCTCGCGGCCCGCGAGAGGCAATAATGCTGAAAATTATTTTTGTTTTGTTTGTTTGATAATGGAACTTGTTTATTCTTGTTTCTAAGCTATCAAAACTAACTTTTATGTCGGTTTTGATTATAGGTGGTTATAGTGAGCCTTCGGATGAAGATCAAGCAATGAATATGAACCGAACACATGTCCAAACGAAGTTTCCGCTTTGATCTCATTTTGGTTTTGTTAAAAGTGAATTATGTAAACACTTAGTACAACATTTTGAATGTTTTAAACATGTATGGATGTTAAGTTAACAAAGTTTTTGTAAAGTCGCACTTTTAGTATGAAATGCGTATTTTAATGTTATATTCGTGTTAAATTGAGACGGGTCTTACACAACTCAATCATTTGAATAATGCAACCCAGGCCTGTTTGACATTGGGTATTATGACACAATAAGAATTGTTCAATTTCGGAAAATCTTTATCATTTTTCACAAACACTTTTGCATTCTTATTGTCATCCGTCTTGGTTGAATCAATTTTCTGATTATCGTCACTCACAGAAGTCTTTTTCTTGACCACCCAAGTTTGTCCTTTTGAAACATTTCTTTGATAAAATCTTGAATCCGTTTGAACGTATCGTTTTGACATATCAACGTAAGGTTTCCAGATTTGTTTTGGTTCAAACTTGGATGTTTTTGGTTTCTAAGTTTGTTTTGACTTTGAAATATCAACCTTTGGTTTACACATCTGTTTCAGCTCAAAGTTGGGTGTCTTTGGTTTCGGTTTCCAAGTTTGTTGTGATTCAAACTTGGTTGACTTCAATTTAACAATAGACTAATGGAATCATCGGGCATAACTAACAGATAGTTAAAAGTTCAAAAACAAAGGTTGACTAACAAACAGTCACTTCGTACGAAGCCACCAGTGCCTTCGCACGAAGCAGCTGTTTATGAACTGTTCGAAGTTATGAATTGTATTCTGATCTAGTATTATTCATCGTTGTTAGTCAGAATATACTTCTGTTACGTACTGTTATTTCCATTTTCATTCTATCCTTTGACGCTATCCGATTCCAACTCTAACTCAAGCCTTCGTTTGCCCCTTTCGGGTAACCTCGGTGTCTCTGCACTACTTCCAAGCTAAACTCGCAGGATCCTTTGAAGAATTAACGCAAAACTATGAGTACACTTGACCCATTTTTTATTTTAACACTTTTGGGTGCAATATCTTAACCTTATCAAAATCAAAATCAAAATCAAAACACTTCATACATTATGCAAATGCACGAAACAATCCAAATACATGAATACTTAATTTGTTATACTTGATGCATATACTTGGGTGATTCTTATGTGATACAATAGTCATTAGCTTTGTACGAGGCTCCATTTAACATGTATAGCGCTATAGAATTAACGCACCACCCGTGAACGAGAGGTCATGTTAAATTTCTTTCTTTATTGCATAAACAGAGGGTTGACTAGAGATATAACATGCCATGATATGTTGATCTTGAATAACTTAGGTTGCCATGTGGATTCGTTTTAAACTTCTTATACTTATACTTATATACTTAAACTTGTGTACTCGCCAATGCATTTTTGTGTTGAACTATACTTTGTTAACATGTTGCAGGTTGATGATGTTGAAACTGGAGTAGTGATGATACCTAAGATACACATTTAGAAATCGTAGGATTGTATATGTTGTATCAAATTTTGTACTTATTGTTGTACCAATTTCTCGTATTTAAACATGTCGTATTTTGTGTTTCATTGTATTGTAACCTACTTTGAATGAAATGAAACCAGTTTATCTTAATTCTATTGTCACTTTAGCGTTATGATGCAATGAGCAATCTATTTCGTCTCACTCTGATGATTCCGCCATCGGTTGGGGTGTGACAGAACTGTATTTGGGTTAGATGTTGATCCACCATAATGATTAGATGAACTTCCATAGCAAACTTGTTGTGTTAGAGAGTAGGGATCGGCACGTAATGGTGGAAGTGAAGCTAGAGATGGTTGAACCCATACTGGATTTGAGTTTGACACCAACGCAGTTTGAGGTCTGACATGTTGAGTTTCACCTTGAATACCACCATTACTGATTCCATAGTGTATCTCTGGATTCTGAGGAACAAGTACTCTTTTGGCTTTCCTTACCTCCTCTTCGTGTTTGTTTTCCAACTTCTGTATGAAGTCATAAATACTCAATCTTTCTAACTCTCCATTCTCTTTGATAATTTCCAGATATTGACTCCATTCAAGTGGTAAACCATCTGCGAATCTTGCAACCATTTCTTGCTTAGTAGCTTCAACTCTATAAACAAACATTTCACTTAGTAAGTGATGAAATCTAGTTGCCATTGCTCCAAGCGATTCCTTTTCCATACACCTAAACCCTTCAAATTCTTTCTTAAGAAGATCATGCTTGACCTTTCGAGACTGTACATTTCCTTCACCTCTACCACACAACGCCTCCCACAAATCTCTTATGTTTTTACAACTGATAAATTAATGATAAATGCTTTGGGCAAGCGCCTGGGTAAGAATTACATAAGCATTTTTCTCTAGATCATAAGCCTTCTTATCATCAATGGACATAGTTGCCAATGTCATAGAATTAGATCCCGCTTCCTCAATTGCTAGATTGAGAGGGTTAATAAAACAAGGCCATAACTCTGTATTATGCCCAAGAACGTATGTTTGAAATCTACCTTTCCAACTAGGGTAATCGTTTATATGAAAAAGCTTTGGTGGACGATTCCCGCTTCAGGTCTCATTGTCGCTTACTAATAAACTCTTAATGCTTTGGTTTTGATTAGCAACGAATGCCCATTGGTTTTCCGAGAAGATCGCGGATGCCTTGGGTGGTTCCTCCCAAAATGGTATTCTCTGAGTATTGCCTATACCCCAAAGATGTGTACTCATTTTAATTCAAATTAACTACTGTGATACCAGTGCGTTAACAAGGTGACAAAGGTTGGGAAACGAAATAGGAATAAAGGTATTGGGATCAAAATCGAAATAGAGGAGCTTGGATCGAAAAATGGATTGAATCGAAACAAACTTGAATAAAATAGAAAATAAATTCGAAATAGGAAAGAATGTATGGTGGATCGAAATAGGTTAGCTCAAAGTATTTCGAAATAGGAGATTAAAACCTTTATAATAGCCAAACTGATTCTTGGATCGAAATAGGTGAATAAGTTCGAATATTTTGAAATAGAAAGTGTGTCTATTTTGAAGCAAGAACTTGGAAGTGTGCTTTTATAATTTTCGAAATAGAAACTTGGAAGTGTGCTTAAAGGATTTTCGAAATAGGAAATTAATGGATTCGAAATACAGATTGAGACAAAAACTGGATATGCAACAGGTAAGAAAAATTGTACAATTCTGCTCACCAACCTTTTTGCAGGTTAACCAATAAAAATTCCTCACCGGAGAGTACAATTCCGGCAAGAAATTCTGGCTAAGTTCGACACCGGAAAATATGAAGTTCAAATTTTAAGCTCTAAAACTCACTAAAATTCAGGTTTTTGACAATCTTTAAACTTTTTTTTACAAGTTTTTAACCAAAATTATCAACCAAAAACATCATTTTAATCAGTTTTAGTCCATATTTTCATCCAAGAAAGAGGGTTTTTCAGTTTTAGTGTTTGTCCAAAAACTCTTCAAATATCACTCAAAACCACTCAAATCTCTCAAAAATGCTTGATTTTCAACAAAGAAATGAGCCAAAGCTCTCATACCACTTGTAGGTCCCTAAAATGGAGGATCTTCGAAAAACCTATTCCTTGTTAAAAACACACAAACAAGTGCGGAATCCAAGTTTGTATGTAAATCAAGCAAGAACACTATCAATACCAAGATGAATATCACTTCAAAGCTCAATGGTATTAATTTCAGCAGAGTAACATTACAATGTTTTACAAAATATGCTCTCAACTCTCTGAACTATGCTCTCTATCTAAAACAGAGCCTCTACTAGCATTTACACCCAAACAAGCAGATGTACATCGAAACACCAGACTCTCATACGAAACATATCGAAATAAATGTACATGATCGAAATAGCATTGTATCGAAATAACATGTTATGTAATTCATCGAAATAGCCTTATATCTAATCGACATAGACAAGAGATCCTATTTCGATCCAAGGTGTAAAAATTCTGTTTTGATATATAACATGTTAATTCTATTTCGATTTCATGTAAATATATATACATGTCTATTTCGATTCTGCCCATGCTGTTCTATTTCCATTTATATGTTTGTGGTCATGATGACATCAGATGTCATCATGATGACAATTCTTTCGATCACGTGTCATCGTGTTTCGAGTGTCGTTCTTCAAGGCACACGATGGAGGAATGTCGCTACGCCGCTCTTGAACCGAACCGAACCTAGTCACATCCACACAAAAGTGCATCAACATTATGTACGTTTTCAGTTGATCTACGTTTTGACGTAAATTGTGTTAAAAAATGAGTCGGGTTAAATATAATGCTTGTTCATTTGACGATATAAATCGAGTTACTTTATTTTTCAATGCCACCACAACACACAACGGTTAACATCAGGTTAGCGATAAACATTGACATTGAACGAAGTTAAGATGCAGGGTTCAAATTTAGAAGATAATTCTCAAATAATATATAAGATTCGTCTCATTTGAAACGAATAACATTTATATTTTTCCTATAGGTGTTCAAAGATATATTAAAAAAAGCCATTAACTTCACATAAAATTATTTAGGGTAAATTACATTTTTCGTCCTTTATGTTTGTATCTAATTGCAATGGATATCCTTTAACTTCAATAATTATTGTCACAATCCTTTATTTGGAAAATCCATTACACTCTACATCCTTTGACCCTAACAAGGTTAAAATTTTCAGTTAAGTATGGCATGTGCCTTGCACATGAGGGTAGATTGGTAATTTTACTCATTTATTTATCTAAAATAAATTTAAACAATTAAAACAAATCAGATAAGAACATAAACACCCCTTTCTCTCTCTAAACCTACCATCCAAAATAACCCCCACTCCCACTGCACTCCTACTGCCACCACCACTACCACCACCACCACCACACCACACCACACCACAGCACACCATCCTACCATTCATCGTATTTATTTAATTGCCGACATTATGCTCAAGCTTCTCATATTTCCAATGCTTCTTCCTGCATTAAGGATCGAAGTTTCTGATGTATGAATTTGCTCTAATCATATGTTTCTTAATTTTATACTACTTCTGCCACTCTATCACATTATAATTTCTTAAACATTGAATCTTATAATCTCAGGGGAAGAAGTAAAGTTCGGTCACTTCCCTTTATTTGCTGTGTTGCATATTGGGGATCCTTAAGATTAAAGATCTGGCGAATACTGTTGCAGGTGCTCTAATTTGTTCTGTTGAATCATTTTTGGAAAATATTGAGGCTAAACGTCTCAGTGGCTTTACCTCTAGTGACTGTCATGACAGTCGTCACTCCGGCGACCCACCTAGGGTTCCGATGAATTTCTGACCGGATTCGGGCAACCTTGTTTTGACCTACGATGTTCCATTTTCATGTGGATCGGCTTCTTTATGTACGATTTATGTATAATCTAAGCGTGATGATTTTTCGAAGAAGTTCCGGTGAGTTTTTTTTTTGTGCGGTGGTGGGTTTTAAAGGGGTAGAATAGAGGGGTTTTGTGCGAAAGTGGTGGTGGTGAATGGTGCTTACGGCAGTGGTGAATGGTGCTTACGGTGGTGATGATAGTGGTGGCAAGTGGTGGGTGGTGGTTGGATATATATATATATATATATATAAAGAGAGAGGTGTGTGTGTGTGTATGAGTCTTTAGAAAGAGAGAGTACTGTGGAGAGAGAGATTTTAGATAATACATATATATAAATGAGTAAAATTACCATCCTACCCTCATCTGCAAGGCACATGCTATATTTAACTGAAAATTTTAACTTTGTTAGGGCCAAAGGACGTAGAATGTAACGGATTTTCCAAATAAAGGATTATGACTGTAATTATTAAAGTTAAAGGTTATCTATTGCAATTCGATACATACATAAAGGACGAAAAATGTAATTTACCCAATTATTTACAAATTAATTAAAGAGTAAATAATATGGTTTGTCCTTTAACTTTATATCAACTTGCACTGTGTGTCCTTTGTCTTTAGAAATTACACCGAGTGTCCTTTATTTGAAACTTTTCCACACCACAAGTCCTTTACACTAACCTCCATCTATTTTCTTGGTTAAGACTAGTCATGTACCCCTCGCATGAGGAGCAAAACTGTCATTTTATCATTTTTATTTAAATTACATGTATTGTCCTTAAAAAACATCTCAGATTATATATATATATATATATATAGTGAAAGTGTAAAATACAATATCACTTAACGTAGAATACGTACGATATTGTGAAATCGCACGTTGGTTTTTTTGTAGCAATTTCGCATGTTGGTTTTTTTGATGAAATCGCACGTTGGTTTTTTTGTAGCAATTTCGCATGTTGGTTTTTCAGCATGTTGGTATATAAAGCATGTTGGTATATAAAGCAATTTCGCATGTTGGTTTTTCAGCATAAATCGCATGTTCAAAATTGAATTCGCACCAGATCGGACGGCTGAAATGAGCGCGTACATATTGTACGATAAGGGCTATTCTACGTTAGCCTAACCCTATATATATATATATATATATATATATATAGAATGGGAGTTGGCTACAAAGTCTATTTTTCCTACAAAGTGTAAAAAGTCATAAAACACCATAATGTCAACAATAAAACACACTCAACCTCACAAATAACAAGGTGAAGATTTCTAAAACGCCACATGTGTGGGTTTTGTATTGTGTTTCGGATGATAAGGCTTTAATTATCGAATGACTAACATTAGTGTGTTTTATGTTGATTATCATATTGTGTTTTATATTCACAGTTCTACGATTAAGTTTTTATGGATTGTTAGGGTTTGGATATTGTGTTTTAGTGATCTTCACTCTGTTATTTGTGGGTTTTGAGTGTGTTTTATGCCTGAAATTGTGGTGTTTTATGAGTTTGTACACTTTGTAGGAAAAATGGACTTTGTAGCCGAACTCCACCATATATATATGTGTGTGTGTGTGTGCGTGCGTGCGTGTGTGTGTAGCACTATTCATCAAATTAGTGTGTTTGTTCATTTGTGCTTATTCCTGGTTCTTTTGTATGAAAGATGTGTATGGAATTGTGTTTAATTGTTGCAACTGAAGGTGTTGTATAATGTATGCAATTGGTTTTTGTATGATGTAAAAACCTGTTGTATGTAATTTATTTGGTAAAATTGCTTTCATGTTTATTTATTTGTTAAAAACTTGTTGTCAATATGTCACACCCCAACAGATGGCGGAATCATCAGGGCGCGACACTAGGCGAATCAGATTGCTCAAGAGAATCCATAACAACTAATTTGCGACAATATTTAATGCGTTCATTATCCCATACTGATAAACAAATACAATCACATAAGCTGTCACGAATTTCATGTTCTCTCAAACAATACAAATCCGACAACCTTGATTTTAGGTGTGTTCCTAGACTTCCTAGCTTGATTTGATGTAGACTGTGACTAAACCTGCAACATACGTTAAAACAACGTCAATACAAAAGTATTGGCGAGTATACAAGTTTTGATGGAATAGCGTAAATAGATAAAAGTGCTGCGAATTACCACATACATAAACGAGATACCTCAACACATATATTTGACAGATACTACCAGCTAAGTCTCTCGAACTGCGATTGCTATTCATCCTAACTAGACCCCGTCGGGTGCTATAGTACTATACTAGTTAAGGCGGGACCTCGCGAGTAAAAGTCCTAACACATATGTAACTAGCATCACGTGTAAATATGCATAACAGTTATTCGCAACTGATAAACAGCTGATTTAATAATTAGTTTTGATAAGTTCGTTTTGATAGGAACGTATGTTACACCCAAAAATGCGATAAAAAGGGGTTCGAGTATACTCACCGTCGGTGCTCAGCAAGTAAACACAACTTGGTTGGATTGAAGGGAGCGCGTCTGAGATTAGCCTAATTACAGATTGATAGCGTAAGAGTCGAACAGTGCGTTAAACGGTGGCGGGTGAACCAAGTGTCGAATGGTAATCCGATCGGATGGCCAGTCGATCGGATGTCAATCCGTTCGGATGGTCATCCAATCGGATGGTCGTTTGATTGGATTGACATTCGTTTGGTAAGGATGTGTTTGTGTATGATGGCTTTGAAGTTTTCGTTGTAGCATTTTGAAAATAGAGAAGTATCTCTACCCTTCAGGCCGATCGATCGAACGGCAGTTCGATCAGATAGCGATCCTGTTGGCAAGACACTTAATGAGAACAAGTTCACAGCAGGATGGTTACTCGATCAAATGGCAATCTGATCAGATAGCAATCCGTTGGAAAACATTGTTCCTTGAAAAAAAAGATCAAGTACTAAAGTTCCAAATGTCACATGATCGGATGGTCGTTCAATCAGATGGCAATCCGATCGGATGGCAATCCGTTCAACGTTCAGTCCTTTGAAAACTTGGAAATGATTAAGTGTTTGGAAGCTCAAGTGCAATCCGATCGGATTGCAGTTCGATCGGATGGCAATCCGATCGGACGACAATCCGTCCCATGAATCCAATCATTTTGAACTTGATTATTTTGAATGTTTGCGGTTTGTTTGAGATGGTTTGACAACGTGCTAAACAACAGAAACCCCATCTTGACCAAAGTGACCCGATTGAACAGGAATCACCCTAGTCTGGTCAGTTAACTGTTCGAGACGGTTGTTCATGTTTAACCCGAAATCAGTTGTCCCTTGGATAGAATTCAAATCTTGGACCAACACATCACTAAGAAAGAGTAGAAGGTCGGAACGGGCTCCGATTCTATCGGTCTCGAGTGCATTGAGTGTAAAAGAGTTGAAAGAAAGTTAGAAAACCATCTTTCAATCGTTTTAACCATGATTATGTGTAGATCTATGGGAAAACATTGTTTATTCATGTGGAAATCCTTCAGATCCAAGTTGTTCTTGGTGGAATGAAGCCAAACCTTGAAGTTCATAAGAACTCCATGATGACATCACCCTAGAACACCTCAAATCCATGGATTTCACGGTTAAAAGTTGAGATTCAAAGGTTAAAAAGATGAAGGAGTGCGTGTAGATCATAGAAGTACAAGATTTGGGTTGAAAACTTACAAGAATCGCGAGGAATCGAGAGAAATAAAGCCAAAAGTGCGCTCGTCGAGTGAGAGCTGACACATCTTTGTTCAAGTGATGTGACAAGTACTATTTATAGGTGAAGAGGGGAGAAGGTGATGGAGTGCCATGGATCGAATGGCAATCCGATCAGATGGCCACTCGATCAAATGGTCATTCGATTGGTGGTCTACGGCGATTTGCGTTTCGATGTTTCGTTTCATTCGTTAAGCGTTGCGATAGTTTGGTCACACATTTTCATACCCACATTCATATATTTATTATAATTAGTCACATAGGGTCGTATAAATATCCATATTTCAAAGTATGCGTTGCGATAATCGAGTTGCGTGTTTCGAATATGCGTTGCGTTGTGGCACATCACGGCTATCGAGGAGGGTAGAATAGGTCCTCACTCAACGTCATCGTGAGTGTTAGTACATGCGATGCGATGTGTTATAGCGATAAAGTATGCGTAATATGCGAAAATACTGCGAAGTAGCGATGTATTTGATATGGCTACATTATGATCTGAATCTCTAGTGCTAGGCGTAACGAGTATAGCGAGTAATAACAGTGCACGAACGTGCGGGTTGTTACAGTCTCCCTTGCTTTAGGAAATTTCATCCCGAAATTAATTCATAAGAAGGGTTGCGAAGATTAATGCGAGTGAGAGTAGCAATAAAAGCGACGAGATAGCGAGCGATCGATTGAGAGTTGAGAAGCGAGGGCGCATTGCGAAGGCTAGGCGAGAGCGACGAGTAAGCGATTCGTACAATCAAAGATAATAACACACAAGAAAGTGATTCCAAAACGTTCTGAATTCTCAAAAAGTTGATTGATTTGGAAGGTTTAGAGAAAATTTGTTTATGAAAAATCTTCCCACAGTGTGGTGTTAAATTGTGTCGATGTTCATACCAGCGCCATGAGAGAAGTTTTATTAGGTTTTACTAAAAGATTTTGAAATTTCCTCTTCCCATGGCGTTAACTTGAGTCGATTGTTACGCCAGCGTTATAAGGAAATCTCGTTTTGTACAAAGGTTTTGATTAAGTTTAGAAAAAGTTTAAGAAAAGGCTTTGTTTACACAAATGTTTAATTAATGTCAAAAAGTTTAAATTTTGAAGTCGGTCCCGCATGGCACTTTCCCACAAAAGTTCGACAATACGGCTAAAACACTTATATATAGGAAGTACCAGCGGCGTATCCACCATGTTTTAGCCATAAGGCTTCCGTCCCGTGAGGCAGTGTCATGTGTGTCGACATAGAACTGATAGATTTTGATAACTCGGTCCAAGTGAGAAATGGTTGGACCAAGTTTAAGAGAAAGGTTGAGCAAACTGAGCGATGAAGTCGTTTTCGAACTCAGTTTAGCGACACGAGCGAGTGCGATAAGCGGTAAACGGCGACCGTCGAGTGATAAGCGATGATCGATGCGTTGCAAGCGATGAGAACGTGCGATTTGATTAGATTAAACAACACCACAAATGGTAACTAACATTAAGCCCCACATGACCTTTTTCCACGAAAGTCTGCTGATATGGCTAAAATACTTATATATAGGAAGTACCAGTGGCGTATCCACCATGTTTTAACCCTATTAGTTTCTTCTCGTGAAGCGAAGTCATGTGTACTTAACATAACACAGATAACGCGGATAGTGGTAAGCGATAGCTATAGCGATAGTCGTTAAGCGATACACGATGAGCGATAGAGCAATACACAAAGCGATAGAGCGATACACACGATAAACGATGGTGCAATACACATAATAAGCGATTGAGATTGCGAGGTAGATTCCAGCGATAATGCGATTGCGAGCGTGTTGACTTACGAAAAGTCTAGCGATGACACGCTTTGAGTTGCGATTGAGATTGTTACGCCTTGCGATGTAGTGTAGTGTGTCGAAAATAGATTCAATAGTATACTTGGTATAATAACGTTCAACGTGCATGGCACTTTCTTCATAGAACAAGCATTTATATATAGGAATTACCAGCGGCGTATCCACCACGCTTCGACCACACGCCTCTGCCCCGTGAGTAGGTGTCACACTGTGTCGACATGGTCAAGACGCTTATATATAGGAAGTACCAGCGGCGTATCCACCACGCTTAACCATGCTTTTAACGTTACGGCATCATTAAAACTCATTACGATCTCCGTGCACTGATCACAGTAATCCCGTGTGCACCGGTGATTAATTGTCCCTTACATGTTTATCGTACTTTATCCCAAGAACGCATAGTAGGGGTAAAACACACTATATAGTACATAGTGCTAGTAATTTGTCGGTGCGCGAGTGCGAGAGAAATGAGAGATAAATAGAGTCCACATTGCGTCGAGAAATAGAACAAGTTCAACATATAAAAGAAATTAACGGCAAAAATCGTATCATTACAACAACATTGGAAGCATAACTAATG
>JARYGA010000512.1:0-26478 GCA_030545235.1 Helianthus tuberosus
TGTAATTGATACAATCTTTCGACTAATGAAAATCATGTTTGCTGAAAACTGTTCTTCTTTGATTGTGTGTTAAAGTTTATTTCCATTTCCGTTGCACATTAATCTTTGTTTCATCTTCCATCTCTATTAAACAACACAATCTAAGAAACTCAGATCCTAACAATTGGTATCAGAGCTTAGGACAGTCAAATTTGATCTAACAATCAATTTGACATAAAAGTTCAGCTCAAATCCATTGATACTTAAAGTTATTCGTATCAGTTGAAAAAACAGAGTAAAAGGTAATCACGTACAAAGTATTATTCAAAAAATCTTGTAAAATCAACCAAGATGGCATCACAATCACACGACCCTCACAACACAGGAACACTATTCAAGCCACCTATGCTTTTCAGATCCGAGTACGATATTTGGCAACGTAGGATGGGCCATGTGTTAGCTCATCAAAACACCGGATGCTGGAAGTCAGTCATCTTTGGACCACACATTCCAATGGTGCCTAGTAGTGAAGATCCCAAAGGCTTTGTGCCTAAAAGCTCTGAAAAAACTACTCAGAACAAGATTTTCAAAAAAATGAACTAGATGCAAAGGCTTTTAGCATTGTAGCCTCAGCTCTTCTTAATGACATTTATGCTAGACTGTTACATTGTAACAGTGCCAAAGAGTTGTGGGATGCTCTAAAAGAGCAATTCGGTGGAATAGAATAGGTTATTGAAAATAATAGGGATGTTGGATTCAAAGAATTAAGTCTGACCCAACTTCATGGTCGACTCCTCACTTATGAGAGAGAGTTGAACTAGAAAAAGATGTTACAAGAATCAGGAAGGTTGCTGATGATTACACCTTTGGTAGCACATCACTTCTGGGTCAAGAAGAATCTAGTAGTAGTAAGGATCAGAGTTATGATCATTACATTGACATAACTGCTGGTGGAGCTTTTAACAACTCGGATTCTTACTCAACCAACTATGCTTTCACATCAAGTGGAGAAACCAGAATTCTGGTAACTTATCCTTTGAACTAAATGATCTCCAGCACTTTGATCCTACTGATCTGGAGGAAATGGACATATTGCACCAACTGGCACTGCTGAGTGTAAGAACCAGCAAGTTTTATAAGAGAACAGGAAGAAAATTTCCGGGGTTACATGGGAATTTAAAAGTAGGGTTGGATAAATCAAAACTAAAGTGCTACAAGTGTAATAGGCTAGGACATTTTGCTAGAGAATGTAGAAGCCAAAATAGTGGACCAATCATAACACATCCTAGCCCTAGACCTCAAAACACACAAAACACTGTGCATTATTCCCAATATACCCCTGCTACTCATGTAAACATTGCTCATTATGCACACCCTGTAACACATGTTCCAGTGCAATATGTTCAAGCTCCTGTCCCACAAATTCAGTATGTCCAAGCCCCAGTCTCTCAGGTCCAAGTGCAACAACCTGCACCACAACATGCTGCACAAACATCTGCTCCAGTAGAGGCCAGTCAGCAAAGCTTCTTTACCCAAGGCTTTGTTGATTGGAGTAGCATGCCTGATGAATTATCTGATGAAAATTTTGCTCTATTTGCTAAGAATGATGCTACTTGTGATGAATTTTGTTTTGCAGCATTAGAGTCAATTCCAGAAGGGTTGGAAACTGAAGAAGAAGAATCTAGTGATGAAACAGTGGATGAAATTGCTGAAGCAGTGGTTATAGCTGTTGTTGGTGACCACCTGTTAGAGAAGGAACCCAAACCACTGATAGAACCTCTTGCTGACCCATGGTGTAAAGAAGAAGCGGAGAAGAACACCAGTGATTGTGAGAATGTATGTGACTGTGCCATGATGGCTGCAGCTAAGGTATCACCTCAGGTCTTGAAAAACCTATGTTCAGACAATGCATCATAGCATTTGCTAATGTTAAAGAGGTGAATGAAAACCTTAGAGACAAAATTTTAAAAGATGAAGTACAATTTGAAAAGTCCATTAAAGAACTGAAAAGCAAATTGTTTGAAAAAGATAATGAGATCTGCAGTCTTAAACATGAACACAGCATAACCAAGGACCAACTTCAAGCCATGATAGAGAAATATCATGCTTGCAAAAAAGAGTTGGAATCCACCCAAATCACTTGTGAAAAATGGGTGGAATCCTACAAAGGTTATGAGCTGATGTTAGAAAACAGATCAAAAGCAATGTAAAATTTGGCATAGGTTTCAGGAAAAATGACCAAGTTGAAAACACTGCTGTAAATGAGTCTGGTTCAGTTGAGATAATCCCAACAAACAAGGATGGTCAAGAAATCAAAATCACTGATAAAAGTGGTAACAAAATCATCTTGGAAAAATCAGGTGGGTCATCAACCTTAGAAGAGATAGAAAAATATCAATTCAAACCCACCTGGTCAGATGAGTGTGACATCCTTGAAAATTTCAAACCAATGGATTTTTCCACCATTGAGAGTTTCAAAGCACCCAACGCTAAGATCATTCCTCTGAAAGACATCCCAACAGAGGTTAAAAACTCTGTTGAGAAAGAAAAAGAAAGAGGAAGAAAAGATCAAAAACTTGTTTTGTGATTTTTGTGAGAAGAGAAATCATTCTACAAAAGATTGTTTTCACTTAAAAGCATATGACATAAACAAAACAAGCATCATTGAGCCTGCACCTATGTGCACAATTTATGGTAAAACAAATCATCTTACTCATGAGTGTGTGTACCTCAAAACTTTTGAGGTTAAAAGAAAAGAGTACACATAAAAAACACCTGTGAGTTCATCAAAACAACCCATCATGAAACAACAACCTTTTGTGCATGTCCAAACAGCTGTTACAAAATAGCTGAACAAAAACTCTGCTCCAAGAGATGTACAAGTGACAGATGCACCACCCTCAAATCAATACCAAAGAGGAAAAGGTCAACCTCCATACCAAAAGGTCCCACCTGTTTATGAGGCATACAAAAGGCCTTCTAAACCAAAAGTGAACAGGCATCCTTTTGGATTTCAACATCTGACAGGAAATGGTCCACAACAGTGGTTAGAAAAACATTGTTCAAAAACTGTTCAAACCCCTGAGCTAACCATTGTCCATATTCCTGGACTTGATAATGACTCTGTTGTAACCCCATCCAAAGCCTTATTGGCTTTGGAGACCCTCCTGAACTAATTATTTACTTGATGTACAGGGAGCTTCTACATGCTTAGATAGTCTTTGGTATGTAGATAGTAGAGGCTCCAGGCACATGACTAGATGTAGAGCCCTACTCAAAGAATTCAAAAATCATGGAGGGGGTGATATATCTTTTGGTAACAATTCTAAGGTAAAGGTGTTGGGGTCTGGAACAGTTCAGTCTGGAAAAGTCAAGTTTGAAAATTCCAATCTCATTGACAATCTAAAGTTCAACCTCCTTAGTGTCTCACAAATGAGTAACAAAGGCTATGGGTCATTCTTTACTAAGGAGAGTTGCAAGATTGTTGGTCCAGAAATGGTCAAAAAGGAAGAAATAATAGCCAATGGAAAAACTCAACTTGTTGCTCAAAGGAGTGGCAATGTTTATGTAGTTGATTTGTCAAAAGAGAGCCCTATAACGGATGCCTGTCTGTTCTCAGCTGCCTCTAACAAATAGACAGAATTATGACACAGATGGGACACACAAATCTCAAGACAATCACTTCTTTGTCAAAACGAGGCCTTGTAAGAGGTCTTCCACAAAAAATTATTTAATTGTTTTGAGCATTGTGTTTCCTGCATAAAAGGTAAACAACATAAAATCTCACACAAGTCCATTGAAGAGTCCAAAACAACCAAGTGTCCGCAAATGCTACACATGGATTTGTTTGGCCCAGTAAAAATCATGAGCTTAAGAAAGAAAAGATATTGTTTGGTTATTGTAGATGATTTTTCTAGGTTTACATGGACTTACTTTTTACATTCTAAAGATGAGACTGCAGGCATTTTGCAAGACTTTGTTAAACAGGTTGAAAAGAAATTTGACCTTCCAGTAAAAATCTTCAGAAGTGACAATGGAACAGAGTTTAGAAACAAGGAGTTGGATGCCTTCTCTGTGTCAAAAGGGATTGTAAGGCAGTACAGCATCCCAAGAACACAAGAGCAAAATGGGGTAGTTGAAAGGAAAAACAGAACTCTGATTGAAGCTGCTAGAACCATGCTTGTAGATTCAAGTTTGCCATTAACTTTCTGGGCAGACGCTGTAAACACTGCCTGCTATGTCCAGAACAGAGTTTTGATCAACCCTAGTCATCAAAAGACTACCTATGAAACTCTGTTTAAAATCAAACCGTTGATCTCATAATTTAAAGTCTTTGGTTGTCCATGTTTCATTTTAAACCTAAAAGATTCAATTTCAAAATTTGCAGCCAAAGTAGATTGTGGTTACCACCTGGGATACTCAACCACTGCTAAAGCCTATAAAGTGTTCAACACTAGGACTAAGTGTGTGGAAGAGACTTTGAATGTAAAGTTCAATGAACTTTCTTCACTGAAAATTCTAGCAAACCCTGCTGAATTATTTGACCTTGATAAATTTACTTTTGAAGAAGTGTCTGTCATGACTAACATTGCTGGTACACCACAATCTCCACCACAAGATTATGGATATGAAGTTGTAATTCCACAACACAAATTCGCATCCACCACCAGAGCAGCAGATGTCAAAACAGCTATCAGAGCTCAACCACTGCTGCATCAACAGTTGTTGATCAAAGTAGCCCTTTAACCTCTGCCACCACATCATTCACAACCATTGTTGATAAAAATCTACCAATAGTGGATAAAAATCAACATTGTATCACACCCATTCCTCCTATTCCTCCACCTCCATTCCAAACAGATGTTGGATCATCAAAGTCACCAACAGATGTTAGCTCAGATGATTCACATCTGCAGCCTTCACACTTTAATGCCATTGTTCCATACAAGGGAGATCTAATCTACCTAAAGTCTCATCCACCGGATCAAATCATTGGCAACATCAATGAAATGGTTCTCACAAGAAGTCAATCCCAAAACATTTGCCTTTTTGCTGGCTTTCTATCACTCCATTAACCAGTCAAGTACCAAGAGGCATTGAAAGACAACAGTTGGGTAGAAGCTATTCAAGAAGAGCTCCATCAGTTCAAAAGACAACAAGTTTGGGAGCTTGTACCACTGCCAGAGAATGTAAATCCTATTAGCACAAAGTGGGTCTTCAAAAATAAAACTGATGAAAGGGGCATTGTTGTCAAGAATAAAGCTAGGCTTGTGGTTCAAGGCTTTAGACAAGAAGAGGGCATTGAATATGATGAAACTTTTGCCCCTGTAGCAAGACTTGAAGCTATCAGACTTTTCTTAGCCTTTGCTGTCAACCACAAAATTAAGGTGTATTAAATGGATATCAAGTGTGCATTCCTCTATGGCAAAATTCAAGAAGAGGTATATGTTTGTCAACATCCAGGTTTTGAGGATCCATTATATCCAGATCATGTCTACAAGCTAAACAAAGCTTTGTATGCCCTGAAACAAGCACCTAGAGCCTGTTATGAAACTCTTTCCACTTTTCTAATCTCTATTGGATTCACAAGAGGTAAAATTGATAAAACATTGTTTTTAAAATGGAGAGGAAAAGACTTGATGATTGTCCAAATTTATGTGGATGACATCATTTTTGGAAGCCCATGTAATAAAATGTGTGAAGAGTTTAGAAAACTCATGACAACAGAGTTTAAAATGAGTGCAATGGGTGAACTACAATGCTTTCTTGGTCTCCAAGTTAAGCAAATGCAAAATGGCACTTTCATTCATCAAAGCAAATATGCAAAAGAACTTTTAAATAAATTTGAAATGAATGATTATAAACCATGTAGTACACCCATGGCAACCACAAAGTTGATCATGTCTGATGAGAAAGATGATTTGGTTGATCAAACTCTTTATAGAAGCATGATTGGATCTTTATTGTACCAAACTGCATCCAGGCCAGACATCATGTTTGCAACATGTGTTTGTGCAAGATCCCAATCATCACCTAGGAAGTCTAATCTCATAGCTGTGAAAAGGACATTCAGATACATAAAATGTGTTCCCACACTTGGTATCTGGTACCCTGCTAATGGGAATGTTAATCTTTCAGGTTTCTCAAACAGTGATTTTGCTGGATGTAACACAACAAGGAAGTCTACTTCAGGGGGGTGTCAATTCCTAGGCAATTGTTTAGTGTCTTGGCAAAGCAAAAAGCAAGCAGCTATTTCCACATCCACTGCTGAGGAATAATACATTGCTACTGCAAGCTATACAACCCAACTGTTGTGGCTTCAAAATCAATTGCTGGATTTTGGTATAACTGCTTTAAAGAAACCTCTTATGTTGGATAGTCAAGCAGCTGAAAATATCATTAAAAATCCAGTCTCACACTCAACCACCAAGCACATTGACATCTGACATCACTTTGTGAGGGATTGCTATGAAAAAGGTTTGATTTCTCTACATCATGTTCCAACTAAGGATCAGTTGGCAGATGTGCTAACAAAAGCATTAGACACATCTACCTTTGAAAGCTTGATCTTTACAATTAGCATGCTTAATATGGATTAACAAGCAAAATTTCGTTTTCCATGAATAAAAAGCATTAAAATGTTTTCAGAAAATCAAAAATCCATCCTTAAAAATAGTTAAAATGAAATTTTTTCATAAATCCTCAAAAGTCTGTTAACAACCACTGATTGTTTCAAACATCTGATGTTGATAATACAACTGCTGTTGAAAGACAACCACTGTTCCTCCAAATCACTGTTGTTTAAACATCAGTGTTTCAACCACTGATGTCTATCCTCTGATAGTTAAAATCAGCCACTGTCCATGTTATTCACTGTTCTCAAACCACTGATATTGTCCATCAGTGGTTGTCAAAACAACTGTCTTCCGCTTTTTTCATCAGAGGTTGCCACGTAGTCAGTTATTCACCGTCTGATCTTTGAAAACGCTGCCACGTCAGCATTCACTTTTTCATCTTAATAAAACCCTGATAAAACCCCCAAACAGAGTTTTCACCACCGTATCGAATTCAAATTTCTTAAAAGCGGATACACTCTTCTCCTCAATTCTCTCTCAATCATTCGCAATTTCCACTATCACCATGACTCTAAATCTCAAAAACCCACACAATTTTCTCTGTACTTTTGCAAAATAAAGTACAAATACAGAGTTTCACTATGTTATTGATGCCTTATCATCATCAAAGTACAAAACTTTGCTGACCTGCAACACTACCATTTATCAAGATACCCTACGTGACTTCTGGGCAAATGCAAACCTTGATATTCAAGATAAAAAGGCCTGGGCAATTACATCAAAAGTAGGAGATATCTTGGTCCCAATAACACCTCAAACCATATAAGAGGTTTTTCAGATAAATGACTTAGCAGGTAAAACTTCTTTCCCTAAAGATAAGTATCAAAGGGACATGATTGAAAGAGGGTATGAAGGACAGTGCCCAAAAGCAACTATGCAAAATGGAAAATTTCCACCTCCCATGAAATTCCCGTTTCATACCCTACTTACCTGTGTTTCAAATAAAACAACTGCTTTTAATGAAATTCCTCTGAAAATCCAATACTTGGGGTATGCAATCATGTCTAAAACTGATTTCAATTACTTTCAAGAAATTTTTAATGATTTGGTCAATAAGATGAAAAACATTAAGGAAAAGAAGCCACTAGCTTTCTTATTATTTCCGAGATTTTTGAGTTATTATTTGCAACAGAAAATCCCAAAAGAAAATGTACAAGTACTTGTAAAAGGTGCACCTTTTCAAATAAACAGTCTTTCATCTGAAACATTTACTCGCCTGATGGCTAAAGAGTCAAAAGTTTCCAAAACACAAGCAGGGGAGTCAATTGCTCTTGGTGACCATAGCAGCACAACCACTGTTGTGCAACCCCCACCAACAATTCCCAAAAAGACCAAGAAAAAATCCAAAAAGCCCACCAAACCCACCAAAAAGGGTCTTTTGGAAGATGAGATCCCAGAAGTTAACCCAGTGACCACATAAAAGTCACCAACAACCACTCCTCACAACAGTTGGAAAGATCTCCACCCAAAGCCTCAACTCCTCATGCTTCCTCACAAAAGGAACATGTTGTATGCACAGGGACACCACAATATGAAGCATTACCCTCACTTGAGAGTATGCTTAATAGCCCTCCTCCCGGGGCAAATTCTCTTTCAACTCATATCCCTACATCTCAACTTCCACCATCCATTCAACCTCTGTTTGATGCCATTGAGCTTCAGACACAAAACAGCCCCTCTTAATCACCCATTAAAGAGAGTACAACCTCAACAATAGCTGTGTCTGAATCACCTCATTTGGTTATCCCACAAACAGCTGAGGAGGTTACACCACAGGAATTTCATGAAATTCCTGTTGGTAGTTCAAGTGGAGCAGCTACTAAAGATGTTGGATCCACTGATCTACATCTGGACAGTAGTTACATAAGTAAGACTCCCTTGAAGGCAACCACTGCTGATGCTATCAAGGTATCCACTGGTGTGTTTAAGCTAACCACTGGTGAGATTTCCAAGATAACCACTGCAGTAGGAAGTCCCCAGTACCAAGAAAAAGGGGCATCAGCTGATGAACCATTGGAGACTTCTCCTGGTCCAACAACTGATACAACTACCACTGGTAGGAAATCAGATGATCCCATTCATTTAGGTGATGCTTTAAAATACCAAGAATTGATGGAGAGGCTCTCTACCATAGAAACAACTGTTGCAAACATGAATGCATCTATTCAATTTCTGGTTCAAGCTTCCAAAACTCAGCCAACACCACAACAATCCTCCCAAGAGCTCTAGAATGCAGTTCAGCCTATCCTCAATGCTGAAAGGGAACTTGCAGAAACTCAACACAATAATCAAATGGCACTACTCAGAAATATGGTTGATGCAAGGTACAAAGATACTCAGGAAGATATCAAGGTTATCAAAGAAGCTTTGACAAAAATGACAGGCACTACCCCTGCACCTATCTACAAAGATGATGCTGATGATGCTAAAATGGGGGAGAAACATGATATGAAGAAGTTTGGCAGACCTACTCCAAGGAAAAAAGCCAACTCAAAAGCCGGAGTCTAAGAAAAAGTCCTCTGAAACCACTGATGAAACATATGTCAAAGAAAAGGAAAAGGGAATTGATGACACCCTAAACATTCAAGCAGATGAAGTGGCTAAAGATAAAAGGACTATTAAAAATCAAAAGGAAACAAAGGAAAGGGAGTGGAGAAAGGAACAAAAGGAAATGAAGGATTGGGAAATCAAAACAAAGAATGTTGGTACTTCAATAAGAAGAAAATCTCATAAGCACAACAAACCACCACTTGCCACATATCCAAAATCACCCTCGCCACCAAAATCAACCACAGATGGTCCTAAAACCACTGCGGGTGTTAAAAGGCCATCCACTGCTACACCCAAACCAACACCACCATGACAAAAACAACCTACCAAAAGGCAGAAAACAAAACCATCCTCAATAAAACCATCCTCACCAATACCAGCCAACACTGCAACAAATGTTGACACTTCAACAGTTGTTATGACAACAACGGTTGAAACACCAGTTGTTAGTCAACCATCCACCACTTTTCAATTTCCTTCCCAAGCTATCCTCATTCCTATTTCCAAGTCTCCAACAAAAACCCCTTCTCCTAAAAATGTTTACAAAAGAAAAAGAAAGTTTCAAGTGAATGATGATGATATCCCTGTATCTATTCCTATATCATCTTCACCTTTCATTCAAACCAACCCTGGACCATTCATTCCTCTACCATCACCATCATCAAATCCACTTGTTGATCCACAAATACTTGAAAGTCATGATCCTTCAAGAACCATCCCATTGGCTGTGAATTATCCTTTGGAATTGCATGCAGTGAAAGATGAAATGAGGCAATTCTACATAGTGGATGATCTAGCTAAAAGAAAGTTCCCATCCCTTCATGGCTTTAGACCTCCAAAGAACATGGAAGAGTATCTGAAACTCTAAGCCAGGAAAGCTGAATTGCAAGCTAAATATGAAGGTTTATGGCAAGGTGATAGTAACATCTCAAGTCAAATGCAGCATGGGCTTAGTAAAGTCAAGAAATTGGAAGACTATGCAAGAGACTTAAGAAAAGAGATGTCAAACTTACCACCAAATGCTTATCTACAAAAGAAGCTGAGGAAAGATTACTTAGAGCTTATCATGAGAGATAAATTTTATCCTGCCAAAGTTGAACAATTTAAAGATTGGCCACTCATGGCACTCAAAGCTGAAATTAACAGAATTGAAAGAATAAAAAATGATCCTTAGATGAAGAGATCCGCACCAGACTGGAATAAGTTCAAGAAATCCAGTGCAGAACTCACTTTAGAATACAAGAGGAAGAGAGCTGAGTTGGTTGCAGCAAAATATGGATCAGCAAAGGCCATATCAAAATGGTCTAGGCAGTACATTGATCAAGTTTATGATAAGCTGGAGAAACTAAGAGAAACAGATCCTACAGCACCAAAGAAACCAGCATACAAAAGCAAAACCGCTGATAAGCCAAAGCAGCATGCCCTCTCTCTAAAAACACTGTTCACATCATCTGACTTATCCACCATTGCCTTGAATCAAAGAAAAAGGCAAAAGTAGATAGATGAGGAAGATGCACAGGGAGAAGCTGACATTATGAAAGTGGTCATCAAGCAAATGATTGAAGAGAATCCTGATTCATCAAAGCTGTAAGAAATTGCCAAAAGGTTTATGAGCAGGCCTCCATCACCGAACTCTCATCAAATAAAATCTCACCCAAGAAATCCATTGTACTAAAAAATACTAAAGTGAGAGTCTGATAAAAAGACCCATGTATTGACTTTGCTCAAGTCCAATAGAAGAGTTAGACATATTTCAAGGGAGGATGCATTAGGTCTGAATGCAGCTGATCTCCTAGATCTTTTAGACCTTCAACTCTACAGGGATGAAGATGATGAAGATTCCCTTAATTTTGAGCTGCAATTCAAAGGCCAAGTTAGGGAAAAATTGATGAGAGAATAAAGATCAAGAATAAGGAAGTGTTTTGGCATCATCTATTCTAGGGGGAGATTGTTAGCCCATGCAATCAAGCCAGAAGAACAGATGATATGGAAAGCCAAAACTGGTTCTCAACAGTTGATCACAATAAGCAGTGCGTGTCCTAGATTCTTCCCAATGACAGTGGTTATCTATCAGGTGATGATTTCTAAGTGATGATCCTTCATAACAACTGTTTGTCAAAGAACTGCTGAGGAATAAAGACTGAAGCTCTAACAACTGATGTCTCTCAAGTACTGATGAAGATAAAAGCACTGCTGACTCAAGGTCTGATCACCCTTTGAAGAAAGCACTGATCCTCAACATCAGTGCTTAGGCTACAACAGTGGGAAGCTGCATCAGTTTTTATATAATCAGTATTTATTATAATCAGTGTTTTGTATGATCAGTGTTTAGAGGTTGTTAGATGCCACTATCTAGGTGACGTTAGCTAAGATGCCCAGTGGTTTGGATTGTACTATAAATAGAACAGTACCTCTACTGTTCCATTAGCTCTTTTGCACCAAGTCATCTTGTACGAACAAATTAGTGAGCTCGGGCTGAGGGGGAGTCTAGTTGCATGCATGCATAGTTGAAAATCATGTTTGCTGAAAACTGTTCTTCTTTGATTGTGTGTTAAAGTTTATTTCCATTTCTGCTGCACATTAATCTTTGTTTCATCTTCCATCTCTATTAAACAACACAATCTAAGAAACTCAGATCCTAACACAAGGTGGTGAATCAATCTAGTTCGAATACTAATGGGGTAAGGACGTTTCGGGATAGTCTAATTAATAAGGAACCTGATCTAGGGTTGTTTGAGATTAATGTGGACACTAATATTCAAGCTTTCGGAGAATGGTTTGAATGTGGTTTAATTGGCTGTGTGAAAAGTTTCCCTGTGCTTACGGAGTTGAGGAATATTCTTATGAAACTTTCTTAATATCGGATAAAGATTAGATATGTGGGTGGCTTGTATGTGTTATTGGTGTTTGATACAAGTGAGGATAAGGGAGTAGAACGACCTAAAATAGGATTAAGGGATAATAACTACCCATTTGACATGGATAGATTTATTTTTAATGTGAGCTGTAATGCACAAGTTAATGCTGAAATCAATAATTCAGAGGGATCTGCTGGTGAGTTTCTAACACCAGATCTGAATAGAGATCTTTAGTATGAGGAGAATCAAGTTCGGCCCAGTAGTGTTGAGAATGAATTGGTCGAAGATCAATCAGAGACAAATTGTCACGAAGAATGTTTCAACGTAGAAGTTAATGGTACGCTGCATATGGCAAATGTTGTGGGAGTCACTAATATGGAAAACTTCGAAGTTGCTCTTGAGAAGGTAATTAATGATGAAGGGTTTCAATGTGTTGATAAATGAATGTTTTGTCCATTAACATACGTGGGTTGGGGTGTCATGGGAAGAGTTCGTGGATACGTGGATTAAGAGTAGCTAATGAAGTGGGTTTTATTATGATACAAGAGACGCAATTCGGTTCGTTGGATGGGGTGAATGTTGGGTCTTTTTGGGGTAACGGGGAGTGTGAATTTGATTGGGTTAGGGCTACAGGTCGTTCTGGAGGTTTGCTTTCGTTATGGGAACCAAAAAGGTTTGCTTTGACGTCGGTAGAGAGGCATAAATATTTCTTATGTATTTATGGAAAATTGAAGGATACTGGGAAGGAGATGGTCTTTATAAATGTGTATGCACCCCAAAAACTAGGTGATAAGAGGTTACTATGGACCGAGTTAGAGTGTATTATTGTTCAAGATCATAGATATTGGGTAGTTGGGGGAGATTTTAATTGTGTTAGGGACTGAACGGAAAGAAGAAATTCAAAGTTTATTGCGTCGGTTAGTAATGAGTTCAATGAGTTTATTGACAAGGTAGGCCTTCACGAGTATAATTTGAAAGGGAGGAAGTTTACGTTTGTCTCGGGGAACAAATGTAGTCGGATTGATCGTATTCTAATCTCGTGGAACGGGTTAAACGAGTGGGCTAATGCGGAATATCGTGCTCTTGGAAGAGATAAGTCGGATCATAGTCCTGTAGTTTTGAAGGTGGAAGCGCGTAATTATGGTGCAAAACCTTTTAGATTTTTCAATTCGTGGTTATCAAGGGACGACTTGGAAGAAGCCGTGGTAAATGTTGTTAAAGATTTCATTGGTCAGGGGCCACCGGATTTAATTCTCATGAACAAGTTCAAGAGGATTCGTAAAGCGATTTCCGAATGGAGAAAGAAAATTATCATCAAAGAGACTGAGGAGGAGTTACATTTGAAACAAGATATCATGGAGTTGGGTGCATTGATTGAGGATAGAGATTTGACGGAAGCCGAGCAATGGGTATATGTAGAAGCGAACAAGAAACTACAAGATTTGGAAGGGAGTAAAGCAAAAGATCTTAGTCAAAAAGTACGGGTGAGATGGACGAAGGATGGCGATGAGAACACGGCCTTTTTTCATGGCATGGTGAATAAACAGAAGGTATGTAATAACATACCGGGTTTGATGATTAATGATGCGTGGGTTTTTAAACCTTCCGAGGTGAAAAAAGAAGCCTATCGATTTTTTAAGAAACGATTTGTTGAAGAATTTTCCATTCGGTCGAATATGTCTTGTTATGGGATTAGAGAGCTGTCCGAAGATGATGCTGCAGAACTTGTCAAGCCGTTTTTTGAGAAAGAAATAAAGGATGTCGTTTTCGAATGTGGAGGCGATAAAGCTCCGGGCCGGATGGGTTCAACTTCCGGTTTTTCAAGCGATTTGGGACATTGTTTGGCGAGGATTTTGTTGCTATTATGCAACATTTTGTTGCAAATGGGGTAATTAATAGAGGCGCTAGTTCTTCATTTGTTACGTTGATTCCTAAAGTTAACGGCCCGGTCAACCTTGGAGAGTATCGGCCGATAAATCTCATTGGTGTTATTAGTAAGGTTGTCTCTCAAGGGTTAGAAGGATGAGGTTGTGGTATGATCTCAAGTACTCGAAGCAAGGTTTTTGGGACCTTACCCCTTCAAGTCCCCCCAGTCTAGTGTTGCTCTTATGCAAATAAGTGGGACACTGGAGTATCAGAGATAGGTGCTTTTTTTTTGCTGTAGATTTTTTGGTTTTGAAAAAATGGAAATCTTCTTGAAGAAGATTTTTGAATTTTTTACTTTATTTTGAACTGTTCACTTGGCGAGAAGCTTTCTAATCATGAGTTTGATTATTGTTACGTCACCCAAAAATGGAAACGCATTTCGTATTACCTTTTCGTCTTCTCACTGAATTGTAGCTTTTGGAATGCGTGCCGACGTTGTCAGGATGTATTTAATGGGATATGACACTTTGCAGTGGCAACACCGTCTCAAAGGGGAATGATTTGACATTTAATCATCAAAATTTCTGCCATCTCTGACGTCATTTTGTTTGCACTATATATACTTATAGAAGCTATAAAACATTACCAAATTTGCCAATATGAAAGTTAGGCGTCAATTCCGTTCCCAGAGAATTTCAGAAATCTTGAATGTTTTCGAAGCTGCTGAAGGTTTACTTCTGCTTGCGGGCTTATCGCCGGAAGAAGTTGCTGGAAATGGGGAAACCTCTGGTTCTGTTTTTATAAGTCTACAGAGGTGGGTTGTGCTCCCCTTTGTTCTGGAAATGCTAACGGTGAAGGGGTTACCCGGTTGTCTGCTAACGTCCTAATTCAACATTTTCCGGTTGATCGGAAAAGTCAATGTTCTATAGTGTATCGACGTCGTGGAAACAATTTCTCCTCTGTAATTCATGCCGGAAGTCAGGTGGTACCTGCTGCTGGTGATGAAAATGAGTTGATTGTCAATTCCACCCGTTAGAATGGTATGGGGCAGCATTGTATACCTCTGCCGAGGTTTTTGCTATGTTTCCCGGTGTCTAGTTTGTTTATTTTATTTTGATGCACTGCTGTGTTTTGTAAATTTTGTTAATGTTCTTTGTTGCATAAGTAACTTTTCGATGCATTGTTGTGCATATATGTTTTTTGTTATTGCGCGTGGTGCGCTAGTGATATAAGTTGTGTTTGAATTACAATATGTTGCATGTGTATAATTACTTTGTCTAGGTAAAGCGAATGAGAATGGTATTGAGCTCATGTCTGAACGTAGGTCTGGACTGTGCGCGGGACTTGTGCCCGATAGACCGTTCATGAGGCTTACAATGTTTCACCATGTTGTTTTCGCGTGTACCAAAAGCATTTACATGCAATTTGTAATAAACAATAAAATATGTAAGGATAATCTTTGTATTAAGAAGGCGCGGGGCCGATGGATACAGAGTGAATAATTAGACTAAATATATTGCCTGTATAAGTGTTTGGCCTTCTGTGCCGGATGACTTGGTCTTGGACACATGTAGCACCTGCGCAGCTGTTGCGCGTTCCAGGTGCGGGGAACGTCTGTTCCGTCAAGCCTCTTTAAGGTGCATGCCCCTTTGCCTAGGACTTCGTGGACGATGTACAGTCCTTCCCATTTAGGTGCTAATTTGCCTGGCTTTTCCGCGTTGGACGCTTTGTTATCGCGCAGGACGAAATCTCCTGGAACGAAGGTGCACACGCGTACGCGCGCGTTGTAGTATTTTTCTAGTTTGGATTATACCTTGTTTCTGTGATGGCTGCATTCTCGCGCCTTTCCTCGAGAAGGTCCAGATCCATCCTTCGTTCTTTTTCATTATCTTATTTTTCCATGGCGATCATGCGTGGTGATGGGAGGCCGATTTCTGCTGGTATTACTGCCTCCGAACCATATACAAGGCTAAATGGGGTTTCCTCTGTACTGGTTTTTGGCATGGTGCAATGGGTCCATAAGATGCTAGGAAGTTCATCTACCCATCCCCTGTGCGCAGTTCCCAATCTTGCCTTGATGCCATCAACTATTTGTTTATTCACGCTTTCAACCTGCCCATTTGCTTGTGGGTGTGCCACAGAGGCAAAGCTGTGCTCGATTTTCGTTTCTTTAAACCACTTCTGAAGGTCTTCCGAAGCAAAGTTTGTGCCATTAATGGAAATGATGCGTAATGGCAATCTGAATCGACATATAATATGTTCCCATATGAACTTGCGGATTACCATTGCTGTGGTTGATGCTAATGCCTTAGCTTCCACCCACTTAGTGAAGTAGTCAACTGCTACTACGATGAATTTGACTGCTCCTGGCGCGTCAGGGAAAGGACCGACGAGGTCGATACCCCATTGTTGAAAGGGCCATGCCGAGGTAACTGGGACTAGAGGATTTTTTGGACGGAGGGTTTTTGGAACATGGCGCTGACATGCTGCGCATTTGCGCAATAGTTCCACTGCGTCCACGTGCATCCCTAGCCAATAATAGCCCGCGTTCACTATCTTTGCCACTACCATGCGCGGTCCGGCGTGGATCCCACATAATCCTTCATGAATTTCTTTGACTAAATATTGAGCATCCATTTTATCGACACAGTGTAGGAGTGGACCCATGAATGATTTCCGGTATAAGATGTTGTCTGCCATTTCGTAGTTTAGCGCTTTGTTTTGGATTTTCCTAGCTTCCGCTTTTTCCTTCTGGAAGTTTGCCATGCTGTAAGTACATGATGATCGGGGACATCCAGGATGGATTGCCGACCTTGATGATGTTTACTTGCCTTAAAGGAACGGATGGATTAGATAATACCTCAATGCGGACTTCCTTTGCTAGATGTTTGAAATTGGTGGTGGCCAATTTGCTCAGTGCGTCTGCATGTTTATTTTCGCTTCTATTTATATGGATTATCTTGAACGTTTGGAATTGGCTAATAAGCATTCGCGCTTGCTCCAAATATAAAGCCATAGTTTCGCCTCTAGCGTCGTAATAACCCTTGACTTGTTCCGCCACTAGCTTTGAATCGACGTGTGCTTCGAGGTTCTTCGCTCCCATTTTAAGTGCCAAACGGAGGCCTGCGAGAAATGCTTCGTATTCTGCCTCGTTGTTTGTGCTTTTGAAATCTAGGCGTATTGCGTATGTAAGCTCGTGATTGTCTGGGCTGACCAGTCGAAGGCCTGCACCTGCACCGTCATCGTTGGAAGCTCCGTCCGTGTGCAACGTCCAAACCCTATTGTCGAAGACTGGAATAGGGTTTTGGATTGCCTCGCATTCTTGTATTTTGTCGATAGGAACTTCGGTGACGAAGTTCGCTAATACTTGCCCTTTGATTGCCGGTCGAGGTTTGTATAAGATATTGTATCCTCCTAGCTCGATGGCCCATTTGGCCAAATCGCCCCGTGACATCGGGCTTAGATAGAATTTGACCTAGATGATAATTAGTGAGTACTGTAATAACATGGCCGGAGAAATACCGGCGTAATCATCGTGACGCGTGCACTAGTGCGAGGACTTGTTTTTCTATCATAGAGTAGTGTGTCTCTGGGCCAGTTAGCATCTTACTAATGTAGTATATTGGAGTTTGAACGCCATCTCTTTCTACCATTAACACCGCGCCAACCGCTACTTCCGTTGCGGATAGGTATAAGATTAGCGGCTCTTCCTCTCGTGGCACTGTTAAAGTTGGTAACTGGATCAGACATTCCTTCATTTGCTTGAAGGCTTTTTCCGTTTCTGCTGTCCATTGAAAATTCCTCTTCTTGGCGCAATTGTGCAACGTGCTAATGAACGGATAAGATTTTGCGGCATGATTTGCCAAGAATCTGTTTGGTGCTGCTAATCGACCCGAGAGTCGTTGCATTTCTTTAACTGTTGCGGGTGACGACATTAGTTGGATGGCCTCTACTTTCTCTGGGTTGAACTTGAAACCATCTCTGGTCACTATGAACCCTAGAAATTTGCCCTCCTCCATCCCGAAGGAACACTTCGTTAGGTTTAGTTTTAAATTGATGTTGCGCAAAGAATCAAACGTGCGCTGAATGTTCGTGAGCATGGTTTCCTCTTCTTGGCTCATGATAACGAGGTCGTCCATATAAAATTCCACTGTTTTTCCAATGTCTTCCCCGAAAACTCTATCCATCAAGCGCTGGTAAGTAGCCCCTGCGTTGCGGAGGCCAAAAGGCATTTTCGTATAGCAAAAGATACCTTTATCTGTACGGAAGGCTGTTTTGTCTTCATCCTCCTCTTTCATCTGTACTTGATGGTAGCCTTTGTAACAGTCTAGGAAACACTTCCAGTGGAAGGATGCTAGAGAGTCGACTTTCTTGTCTATTTCCGGGAGTGCATAGCAGTCTTTCGGGAAGGCTTTGTTGAGGTCTTTGAAGTCGACACACATGCGCCATCCACCGTTATGGTTTTGTACCATTACTGGGTTGGCTACCCAGGTTTGCTACTGTACTTCGCGCAGGATCCCCGCATTAATCAATTATGTTACTTGCTCGTTCATCGCTTCCGTTTTTTCTGCGCTGAGACTGCGCCTTCCTTGTGCGACGGGTTCTGCTGAAGGTCGGACGTTTAAACAGTGTTGCGCTATGTCTCGTGGCACTACAGTCATGTCCGTCAGGGACCAAGCAAAGATGTCTATGTTGTTGGAGAGTAGTTCCTTCAGTTTTATCCGGATTGCCGAGGAGATGGCGTGCCATAACAAGATGGTTTGTTCCGGATGTTCTTCGTTGAGAACCCATTTTTCTGGTTCGTTTGATGTTGAAGGTTTGGCAACCTTTGCTGGTGGTTCATCATCCACGTACATAACTTCTTTACTGGAATATAGAATTGCTACCCCAGTTTCTGTCGGAAAACCACAAGCGGCGTGTGGTATGGAAGTGATCATGCTGAACTCTCTTTGGGATCGTCTTCCCAGTAAAACATCATGACGTGATGTTGCTGGCATGACCATAAAGTTCATTGTGACAGTGCGCGAGTGTTCGTCATCTGAGAGAGTCACAGGGAAAGCGATTTGTCCCAGCTGGAAAAACAGTTTCGTTGCAGAAACCAGTGAGAGGGAAATCAACTGGTTTTAAGCGTGCCTTATCTTCTGGATCAAGTTGTTTGAAACATTGTTCATAGATTATATCCATTGAACTTCCTAGATCTATGAACATATAATCAGTTCGGTAATGGCCGAAGATACCGGTGATAATTACTGGACGTTCTTCTTGAGGACCTCCGGGGACGACAGGAAATACAACTTGTTGCTCTCTCCAATGTTGATTATGACTTCGTTTGTTAGGCCTTCGTGAGAGACCTCCTTGTACCATGTTTATCTACTTTGGTTTGACTCCTTGGTGATTGGTATCCTCTGATTTTCGTACCATATCTCCTTGACTACTGAATTGGATGTCCCACTGACAAGTCGACTGTGGGTCCAATGTTGAAGTGTCAGGTTTTCCCTTACTTACTTTTTGAATATCAGATCTATTGTTTGATGACTCAGATCTAACGTTTTGTGCAAAAATTTGGTTCATGGCGATCTGGAACCTGTTGAACCAGTACTCTGGAGTTTCCTCCCTGAGTATATCTAGACGATTATGAACTCCCATTTGTACCACGGGGTCATTCCCTTCCAGATGACTTTTATTGCTGTCGTTATTTCCCATGATTCCGTCGATCTAGACATCTTGGGTTTTCGTGCCCTTGATTCTGGATCGAGGACTTGATGGGTGAATTGTTGATTTCTCTGCCATATGAGACAGAGGATGGAGAAAAAAATGAATCGAAACAAGAAGAAATGAATAAAACTGAGAAATCGGTGGGCGGCAATGAAGAAACACTGGTTTAATTGACCGGAATCAACTAAGCCAGGGGGTTTGAATCTGCATAAAGGGGGTTAGATCTTCTCATCTGATTCGTGGGTGACTGGTCTTCTTCTTCTCACAATAACTGCAAAACAACCACCGTTAGACTCGCTGCGGAGAGAATGGAGGTTCTCTCCATGACCACCCTCCGGCGTGAGAATAAGTATAGGTTTTTTGAAGAAGAAGAAGTGTAAGTGAAGTGAATGTAACTTGAGAATTATACATGAATTATCCTTCTACTTATAGCAGAAGTTTGGGCGGGAAAACCTGTTGGTGAAAACTTGACAGAAGATGCCTTTCTGTAAGCGGTTATTCTTTCTTTCCGTTAATCACTAACGAGTGTGGGAGCACACAGATCGTGATCTTGATCAACGGCTAGGGTATTGCCACGTGGAAAGTGGGCGAGTGAGGATCTCTCTTTAATTATGTGCCATCATCGTGACTTCAAGGAAGCCTGGGATGATGCCACATAGCCATTCGGTTACAACCGATTGGTGGTGTACGATGGATCCTTCTAGAAGAATCTAGCTGTAATCCTGTGTAGCTCTTCTTCATGTCCATCGTATGGTATCAGGGAAGTTATTTATATCCAAGTCTGGATGTTAATTATGCGGAAGTGTTTGCTAGGATTTTTATCATTTCTGCTATGGAGGTCGGCGCAAGGATTTGTTAGCTTCCTTTTGGAGCGCAGGTGTTGCTCATTGTTTTCCTTCTAAGTTCTCTTTGAAGGACCAGTGCGCGGCCACGCAAGGTCTAAAGAGGGTTAGAAGGATGAGGTTGTGGTATGGTCTCAAGTACTCGAAGCAAGGTTTTTGGGACCTTACCCCTTCAGGTAAGCTCACGCACGAGACACAGTCTGCGTTCTTAACTGAAAGGTATATTCTTAACAGGCCTCTGATTATTAGTGAGATTTTTTCGTGGGCGAATAGGTTGGGAAAAGAGTTGTTTTTATTCAAAATTGACTTTGAGAAAGCTTATGATAACGTCAATTGGGAGTTTTTGTTATCGATTATGCGCCAAATGAAATTTCCTGAAGTGTGGTGTAAGTGGATTAAAGGAGTGTTATCGTCGCCCCGGTCGTCTGTTCTCGTTAATGGTTCACCAATGTTCAAATTTAATTGTGAGAAAGGTATACGACAATGTTAGTGCATATGTCTGTAGTTTCTGTCTGCATCGAGTCTTGTATGTTTTTATGCCGTGTATGTAATTTTGTACATGTATGTTTGTTTCAAGACAGCTCAGGGAACGGTATTGATGTGTAAAAGTGAAACCCGACGGATGATGAATGTCATCCGATCGGGTGGCCATCCGATCGGATGACCTTCCGATCGGGCCACCATCCGTCCGGGTGTCACTTAAAGTTTTCCTGAGTTGCCTATAAATAGCTAGCGTGTGTTAGTCATTTAAGACTTTTGCTGAACTTGACAGCGAAGCTCTGCCAGTCTGTATTTCTACAGGAACCGTTGTACTTTCACAATCTTTGAATAGAAGTCAGACGCGTTAAAGGTTGAACTTGTTGTTGTTGATTCTGTGACATTGTCAAGGGATTTCACACCTTGATTCTGATCGATCCATCCACGTTCTAGACGAACAGATCCTGAGATAAACAGCCCCAACAGGTGGTATCAGAGCCACAAGAGGTTGAATCGTAGACGACAACAGCAAATTCACCGGATTTTCAGCAATTTTCTTTTGATTTCTGTCAAATTTCACCGGAAATTTTGACAAATCTCTCATCTTCTACCTCATTTCTTGCTGTTCTTACATTGTTACACCCTAAAACGAGAAAAATTCAAAATTGAACAAGAATTCACAGACAAAATTGAGTAAATTTCATATCAAATGATTCGGAATTGAACAAAGATCAATCCTGCAAAGTTTCATAATCAAATTCAAACTAAAACTGAATCAAATTAATCAAAAACTATGTCGAGTTCTTCGTTCATTATGACGTCATCCACTCGGTCGGATCTCCATCCGATCGGATTAGCTTAGTTTGTTCTTGATTTTCTAGCTGACGTCATCATCTCACTCGATCGGATCACCATCCGATTTGTGAATTATAGAAAGTTAAAAGTTCCAAGCTTTTTGTGTCACTCGATCGAACGACCACCCGATCGGATTACTATCCGATCGGATAGCCGTCCGACAGTTGAGCATCTGAATTACTTGATCACTTGTGTCACTCGTTCAGATCATGACTCGACCGGATCACCATCCGATCCAAGTGCATCAGTTTGAAATTCTTGAAAAGTGTGAAAATTTTTCTAAGTGTTTGAACTTTTTCAGGTACTCAAAAATGGGAGACGAATTCCTAAACCCGTTCAGCGATGTTTTTGCATTCAACACCGGAGAAACATCAACAGATACTTCCAACACTAATCCTAATCCGAAGAAGGCGATTGCTGATTCACTCAGTGTAGACAACGCCTATGGTACTTACAACAAGCCGCCGAAGCTTATGGCGATAGAAGACTACAACAGATGGTTAAGCAGATTTGAGGATTGGTTAAAAGCGTTTGCTTATCAGAGCTGGAAGTGTATAAAAAACGGATACGACATAGGAAGGAAAGATTATGAAAACCTGAATGAAACTGAACAAGAAGCATTTATTGCCGAACAAAAATGTATAGCCCTGTTGCATCAATCTGCTAGAGATGATATTATTTCATTGATTAGTTATAAAAATGCAAAGGATTTGTGGGCTAAGTTGGAAAAGAAGTGTATTGGAGGGGCAGAGATAGTAAAGAACAAGAAATGCCTACAGAAGAAAGAATTTGACTTGTTCACGTGCAAGAAGAATGAGAATGTGCTAAAGATGGTCGAGCGATTCTGTCATTTGAAGATAGAACTTGCTAGATATGATATCACCGTGACTGAAGAAGTCATGGTAGAGAAATTGTTTGAATCTTTACCCGACGAGAAGGATTGGCAATATTATGGGTTAGTTCTGAAAAAAACCATGAAGATGTCTGATATGACTGTTGACTGGTTGATAGAAAGGTTTGAAAGTGATGAGCTTGAAATTAAGAAGATGAACAAAGTCAACAACACCCCGTACCAACAAAACGTCGATCTTTACTACAGGGGTAGTATGATTCCTAAGACTTCTTCACCAAAAACCGCATTTTCAGCTGAAAGCTCGAACATAGTGACTCAAGAAAGACAAAGCAACAGTTCAGCTCCGAGCAGTGGTTATCACGGAGGTTCGTCTTCATCTGCTCCAAGCCAGCAACAACAGAATGTTCCTAAGAACGTGTTTCAATGTAACATTGCAGTGAACTTGAACAATGCTCAAAATTTCAATGAAGAAACTGCAAAACAACAAATGGTGTTTCTTGCCTCAATCTTGGAATCATATGAAAGCCTAGTCACTGGGAAAATCGGGAATACAAATCTGACAAAGGAAGATTATGATCAGATTGACCCCGAAGAGATGGAATTAATTGACATACGCTGGTGCATGGCTAGCGTAATCAGGAGAGCACAAAGATTTATGGAAATAACAGGAAGAAATTCTATCGGTGGACCTTCGACAAAGTTGGGCTTCGATAAGTCAAAGGTGACTTGCTTTAAGTGCAAATAGAAGGGGCACTTCAAGAGGGAATGCAAAAATTCAGCAGTGGATGAAACAGCGAATCCATTCCATGACGACTACTATAAGAAAGCTGTTTATCACCGTAATCGAGAAAAGCCGCCCCGAATGAAGCAAATAGAGGAGACTCTGAAAGAGAAGTCAAGAGCCTTGGCTGTGATTCATGACGATGAAGGTTTTGATTGGAGCGAGTTTTTACCAGAAGATGATGTTGTAGGTTTTGCTTTCATAGCAAAAATCGAACAAGAACCATACAAAGATACGCGAACTGAAGAGCATAAATACCATTATGGGAAGTTGATAGCTCAAACTATGAAGGATAGAAACTATCGAGCTTGGAAAGAAGCAAAGAAGGCAAACAGATGGGATCCTGATCGTGAGTGCTATTTGGATCCGAAAGGCAAAATAATTGTGGAACCATCAACACTCATAATTGAAACTCTCATTGAATCCTTGAAGCAAGAAGATGAACAGAGAGAGAGAGATCTTGCAAAGAAAGCTGAAGAGGAAGAGCTAAAGTCAAGAAAGGTCGATGATGGGATAATCGACACAACAAAAGAAATGACTGCAGAGAACCTGACAAAGATGGCAGATAAAGTGCTTGCAGCAAAGGAACTAGAGGTAGATTCCAAATCTGCGTCTGAGTCGACGTGCAAGCTCAGTAATAATTGTCAAAAGAATGAATCAGGTAAGACTGATGGGGTTAAAATAGAAAGTGATTGCAAAAATTACACGAAACAATGCAAAGTTTGCATCACAAATGCATTTCTCGCAGTAAAAAAGACTTAAGAACTGGTTGCAAAAGTCAAAATGACTGAAGAAGGTTTTTTAAATCGAGACAAACTTCTTAGAATTTCAAATGAAAGAATAAAAGAGTTAACAGAAAAAATTGAAAAAGATAAAACTGATGTTGAACGCGTTAAGAAAGAAAATGAGAAGTTAATTCATGAAAACAAAAATATTTCTGAAAATTTTGAAAAATTAAAAAGGACTGTTAAAGATTCTGATGAGCGAAATGCGAAAACCTCAAAAGAGAATTTTCAATTGTCTGGAGTGTGACAACTCGTATTTCAAACCCTTTCGTGTACTTTGATGCAACTTGTATTAACGTTATGTAATTAACAAACGAGTTTGTTTGCAAGGAAAGGCTATGTTACATGTTATGTGTTTATGTGTTTGAGTTAATAGAATTTTGTGAACTCTTTGGATGTTAAAAACACCTCGACGAAACATAGAAGTTTCGCCACGACCTTACTTGACGAAACCTGTAGTTTCACCAACATCTTGCCCGACGAAACCTAGAGGTTTCGTCATACATCATATCGACGAAACCTGGGGGTTTCGCCAGGAGAGGTTTCGCCATGACAGGCCACGGCCCAGTGAGGTTTCGGCCCAACTCCTTATTATATTAAAGCTCCCCATTCGTCAGTTATGTAAGTTATTATTGTGAAACCCTAGATCTCTCTTCCTATCCTCTGTGCGACGGCAACCATCATCTCTCACCCTCATCTCTCTCGGATTCTTGCTAGTTTCATCCTGTGAACGGTTAGTATGTGAACATATTACCCGACTTAATATGCTTAATTCATTGTTGAAGTTGCTTTGTGTTAACTGTGATCTATTGCGAGCATAGGGGTTTACTAGAAACTGTACTCTCATATGTGACCGTTTAGGGTTTGATATTGGGTGTTAATCTACTGGACTAAATCTGACGTTGTTATTATATGCATCCATGATTCACTGCTCAGGAATTGATGTTACGGTTTGATGTTTCTATGGTGTGTTATTGTGTATGTTAATGAATCGGTATTTGGGTTAGGTGCATGATGATGATCCTTGTTTATAGGTCATTAGATCCATGTGATTGTCAGATAATGTTGTCGATGATAAACTGTTATGTTGTAACTAGGGTTTCTGTGTGATGAACTGTTGACACGACGTAACTTATGCACGATCGACGAACCCCATATGTCGACGAAACATGGGAGTTTCGTCAACAAGGATCACGAAGAAACATAAGGGTTTCTTCAACAGGGAGTCACGACGAAACCTAGGGGTTTCGTCAAAGGGAATCACGACGAAACAAGGGGTTTCATCGATAAAGAATCATGACAAAACTTAGGAGTTTCGTCAAGAGGGGAAACTGCACAGTAACTCAGTTAAGTCTGTTAATGGATAACTATGTTAGTGTAGACTGAGAAACAGTTATGTGTTGTTATGAATCCATTATGTGAAGCATGAATTTCCTATTCTTGAATAACTGTCTATGTGTTACTTGATGATAATTGCCAAGCACACCTTGTGATGTTAGATTATACGTGAAAGGTTACGAACATAAACTGATTGTGTATACGTGCATACTATAGGCTTTGACTGAACTAATTGTGAGCAAGTAGTTAAGCATACCGAGCAAACCGAGGTGAGTTCACACTTTCCACAAGGCATGGGATTCCCAAGGGTTGGGAATGGGTAAAGGATTTAAACTGAAACTGTGTGATCTCCTGGTTTGGAACACGTACCACATCCTCTTTAGTGAAGGATGCCAACACGTACTAAGGATCTAATCGGAACCCGCGTGATCTCCTGGTTTGGGGACACGTACACATCCTCTTAACTGAAGGGTGACAACACTGATACTAGACCAACAACTCTATCATGAAGTCCCTCATTTTATATCGATTTAATCGTCGGGCCAATGGCGAGCGGGTCATTAGTTAGATAGCGCTATTTAGGTTTGACAAGCCTCACACCGTGCCGCAGAGGACGGGCGTGAACTAATGGATCTGGGCACTAGTCAATGATGATAGACATTGACGTCAGGGTACCAACTTACTTTAGTCAGTGGTCGATATGGTAACGGGTCTAGTGGTTCACATGGGGAAGCCCCCACTGGTTATGGATATGTTTGGGAAACATGGAAACTGGTTAACTTATGGTTTACAAATGAACTCATGAATTTTGAATCAACTTATAAATGAATACCAACTGTGAACTCGCTCAACTTTGTTGTTGACTCGTTGTTACATGCCTTGCAGGTCGTTAGGTGCTTATGGAGCTTGCACAGGGAGGAGTGGTCGTTGTGGGACATGGACTG
>JARYGA010000513.1:0-24583 GCA_030545235.1 Helianthus tuberosus
ACAGAAGAAAGATGAGTCTCAACACTCATCTAATCAAAGGAGTGAACCTCAGAAGCAGATTGTGCTCGAACCGACTCCCAGGTACACCAAGGGTTGTACCTATAAATACTTCGTCTCCTGTAAACCGAGAGATTTCACAGGAGAAAAGGGAGCGATCGATTGCATGAAATGGTTAGACGAAATGGAGACTGTGATAGACATCAGTGGATGTGCTAAGGAAGACATAGTGAAGTTTGTGTCTCAATCTTTCAAGGGCGATGCCCTCACTTGGTGGAAAGCATTGGTGCAATCCACTGGAAAGGTCCCTTTGTACAACCTTTCATGGAACAAGTTTGTTGATTTGGTAAAGGACACTTACTGTCCTCAACATGAAGTCGAGAGGATAGAGACTGACTTCCTCACCTTGGTAATGAAGGATCTAGATTGTAGGTCCTATGTGACCAGTTTCAACTCGATGTCAAGGCTTGCACCATATTTGGTCACCCCTGAATCCAAACGCATTGCGCGTTTCATCGGTGGATTGGCCCCTAAAGTAAAAGGGAATGTTAAGGCTGCTAAGCCAGCCACTTATAGATCTGCTGTGGATCTATCTTCGTCCCTCACTCTTGATGTTGTGAGGAGTAGGGCGAAGAAAGCTACCGATGATGGGAAGAGGAAGAGGGAGGAAGACAAGTCTCCTCAATCAAACAAGAAAAGCAAAAGGAACTTTAGTTCCAAGAAGGGGCAGTCAAGTGACAAGCCCAGGTGCAAAACCTGCAACAAAAGGCACTTTGGAAAGTGCAATCAAGACCCACAAGCCAAACCATGTGGGATTTGCAAAAAAAAAAGGCATAATTCTGTGGATTGCCGGAACATCAAGGATGCAACCAGTTATGGTTGTAATGAAAAAGGGCACATCAAGACAAAATGCCCCAAGAATGCTAAGAAGCCCGAGGAGGCGAAGAAAACGAATGCGAGAGTTTTTCAGATGAACGTGAGGGAAGCGGTGAACGACGAGAACGTCATAACAGGTACCTTCCTCATTAATTATAACTATACTAGAGTCTTATTGGATTCAGGAGCTGATAAGTCCTTTATAGACCATAAGTTTTGTAAGTCACTGAATTTGCCTATTAAGACTCTAGACATAAAATATGAGGTAGAGCTTGCCGATGGTACCTTAGAAGCAGCTTCAACCCATCTTGATGGATGCTTTATATCCATTAAGAATCACTCTATCCCGCTATCCCTCTTGCCAATGAAATTGGCTGGGTTTGATATAGTTTTGGGCATGGATTGGTTGTCGCATAACCAAGCCCAAATTGCATGTGATAAAAAGCTAGTTATTATCAAAACCCCTTCTAGTGAATCAGTCACTATTCAAGGAGATACGCAATATGGGTTGCCTAGCAATGTGTCTATTATCAAGGTATCGCAGTGTTTAAAGAGCGGATATGTCATCTACATGGCACAAGTGACTGTGAATGATCCGAAGCCTAAGATTGAAGACATTCCAATCATTTATGAGTATTCTGATGTCTTTCCTGACGAGTTACATGTATTACCTCCTGAGAGGCAAGTAGAGTTCAGGATAGACATTCTGCCAGGATCTGCGCCTATTGCACGAGCTCCTTATCCTCTAGCGCCTACTGAAATGAAAGAGCTCAGAACTCAATTAGACGACTTACTGGAAAAAAGGTTTCATTCAACCCAGCTCTTCGCCTTGGGGAGCTCCAATATTGTTTGTGAAAAAGAAGGATGGATCAATGCGGTTATGCATTGATTATTGTGAACTAAATAAGGTAACGATCAAGAATCTTTATCCTTTACCCAGGATCGACGACTTATTTGATCAGCTCCAAGGGGCGAGCTTCTTCTCGAAGATTGATTTAAGATCTGGATATCATCAACTCAAGGTTAGAACTGAAGATGTACCAAAGACAACATTCAGAACAAGGTATGGACATTTCGAGTTTTTAGTGATGCCTTTCGGGCTCACTAATGCGCCAGCAGCATTCATGGACCTCATGAATAGAGTCTGTAAACCATACTTAGATAAGTTTGTCATCGTCTTCATAGATGACATACTTATCTATTCTCGTAGCCAAGTTGATCATGAGAAGCACCTTCGATGTATTTTAGGATTGCTTCAACATGAGAAGTTATATGCTAAATTCTCCAAGTGCGAGTTATGGATTCGTGAAGTCCAATTCCTTGGACATGTTGTTAGTAAGCATGGCATCCAAGTAGATCCCGCCAAGATAGAAGCCATTATGAATTGGGAAGCACCGAAGACGCCAACAGAAATTCGCAGCTTTCTGGGTTTAGCTGGATATTATAGAAGATTCATTGAAAACTTCTCGAGGATAGCTGCACCATTGACTTCATTGACCCGTAAGAATGTGAAATTTGATTGAGGTCCAAAACAACAAGAATCCTTTGAGATTCTTAAGCAGAAATTGAGCAATGCTCTGGTGTTGACATTGCCCGAAGGAATCAAAGAGTTTGTCGTATACTGTGATGCTTCACACACCGGTATGGGTTGTGTACTTATGCAGCGAGGCAAGGTAATTGCCTATGCATCATGACAACTAAAGGTGCATGAAAAGAACTACACCACCCACGATTTGGAGTTGGGTGCCGTTGTATTCGCATTAAAGTTGTGGAGACAATATTTATATGGAACTAAATGTGTGATCTATTCGGATCACAAGAGTCTCCAACCCTTATTCAATCAAAAAGAGCTCAATATGAAACAGCGCCACTGGATGGAAACTCTAAATGATTATGATTGCGAAATTCGCTACCATCCAGGTAAAGCGAATGTAGTCGCAGATGCTCTAAGCCGAAAGGAAAGAGTCAAACCAATCAGGATCAATGCCAAGAGCATTGAGCTAAAGAATAGCCTGAATGAAATGCTATTAGCTGCACAGAAAGAAGCTATTTTGGAAGCTAACCTACCAGATGAAAAGTTAGGTATAACTGCTGAGCAGTTAGCACCTGGCAAGGATGGAATCCTCAGACTAAATGGAAGAATTTGATTTCCTATTCATGGAGGACTTCGAGAAATAATTCTCCAGGAAGCTCACAACTCTAAATACTCAGTTCACCCTGGAGGTGACAAAATGTATCAAGATTTGAAGGCTAATTATTGGTGGATAGGTTTGAAGAAATCTATTGCCACACATGTAGCTAAGTGCCTAACTTGTGCTCAAATTAAAGCTGAACATCAAAAGTCATCAGGTTTGCTACAACAGCCAGAACTTCCCACATGGAAGTGGGAGATGGTAACCATGGATTTTATAACCAAGTTACCTAAAACAAGGCATGGAAATGATACAATATGGGTCATAGTTGACAGACTGACTAAGTCAGCACATTTCTTACCCATCAAGGAGACTCATAGCTCCGACAAATTAGCCCAGTTGTACGTAGATAAGATTGTATCTCTTCACGGAGTGCCGGTGTCTATTATCTCTGATAGAGATACTAGATATACCTCCCACTTTTGGAAAAGTTTCCAACAATCTTTGGGCACTCGTTTGAATTTTAGTACTGCTTACCATCCTCAGACAGATGGGCAAAGTGAGCGTACAATTCAAACTTTAGAAGACATGCTTCGAGCATGTGTTATTGATTTAGGAGGTAGTTGGGATGATCACCTACCCTTGATCGAGTTCTCCTATAACAATAGCTACCATACTAGTATTCAGGTTGTGCCTTTTGAGGCATTATATGGTAGGAAATGCAGAACGCCTGTTTGTTGGGCAGAAGTAGGAGAAGCTCAGTTATCAGGACCTAATATAGTCCTTGAAACGACAGACAAGATTGTTCAGATTCGCGATCGCCTAAAAGCTGCCAGGGATAGGAAGAAAAGTTATGCTGACAAGAGGCAAAAACCTCTAAAGTTTGAGGTTGGCGATAAAGTCTTACTGAAAGTATCACCCTGGAAAGGTGTGATGCGTTTTGGTAAGTGTTCAAATGTGTCAGCAGTGTAGCTTATAAGCTAAACTTGCCTTAGGAGCTGAGTGGAATTCATAATGTGTTCCACATCTGTAATCTCAAGAAATGTCTAGCCGATGAATCGCTAGCTATATCTCATAAAGATGACAGATTGATGAAAGCCTAAGATTTGTTGAAAGACCTATATCGATCGAGGATCGTCAGGTTAAAAAGCTCCAAAGGAAGCATGTGCCCATAGTAAAGGTCAAATGGGATGCCCGTAGAGGTCCCGAATATACGTGGGAAGTTGAGTCCACTATGCGACAGAAGTACCCTCACTTATTCCAGTAAATCTCGGGGTCGAGATTTCTTTTAAGGGGGTGAGGATGTAACACCACATAAAAACGTGTCCAATTATGTATAGACACGTGTCCTAAACTCTAAATATGTAAAAGATTGAGTTTGAAGGACTAAAGTTGCAAACGATGAAAATATGTATGCGAAGGGACTAAAAGTGTCAACATGCCAAACTTGTGCCTCTGATTGACCATACGTGAAGAATATATTCTTAAACGAGTAATTAATTTGATACAAGAAGCCGTTCAAGAAAATAATCGGAAGATTTTAAACTACAGGGGTTAAATGTGTTAACATGTTAATTCTTACCTCTGAGTGACCTTTAACGAACCCGAGGCTTCGGACTATTCAAATATACTCCCCGCCGGGCCCACCGGTAATACGTGGAAATATCGGGGTGTGACATGTATGCATCGGCGGAGACCGATGGGGAGTCCTTCACGGCACAATCGACACAGGGACGACTATCGCTCAAGTCCTCACAAGAGCTAGAGGCGATTTCGGGAGCAACGATGTTGTTGTAATCCGAGTGCGATCTCAATAATTCTTCTTAATCGTTCTCTTGAGATGAATTAATTATTTCCACCTCAAGTTCTCTTATCAATTGAAGAATCACTTCTTCCATTTGAAATAATTCTTCGAGAATCATCTCAACTAAAAGGGACGATTGAGAGCATTCGAGGGAGAGATAGGGATTATTTTTACTTTCGCTCATCTTAAGGCTACAAGAAAACGATGGATCTATATAGTGGGGAGTATAATTTACAAAATAACATTTTAAATCTTAATGAGATCCGCCACATATTTGACACCACGCACCATAAGAGGATCGAAAGTAAAAACGATCAGTATCACTCATGTTTATGCCAGAAATTACCAACAGTCGGGATCTTATGGTTTTGTTTTCAGTAACTGAAACTTGGGCACGGGGGCATGTTCAGTGGGCACGGCCCCGTGTTCAGCTACTGTCTGACTTAAAACAAGATTGCCAGTACCAAAGATTGGGCACGGGGGCGTGTTCAGCGGGCACGGCCCCGTGCTGAGCTCTACAGAATCTGAAAAATCTAGAAAAAATCTTAAAAAAACAGAAAAATAAAAAAAATGATTCGGCCGTTGATTCCTAACTTTCTTAAAATCCTTGTGTCCCCGGCAACGGCGCCAAAAACTTGGCGCGTGTGTAGCGTTATATATTTTTATTAATATTTTAAGCCCTTTTTAACACTTTAGTCAAGTTTTAAATTTATAAAACACGATATTTTACTAACACTAAACACACATATGGGCAAGTGCACCCATCGTGAGCGTAGTATAGCGTTGGTAAGATACCGAGGTCGTCCAAGGACACAAGAGCTTTTAATACCAGTTTATCCTCAACGTCTAATCAAATCAAAAGTTTTTAGAAAAGGTTTTAAACATGAAAAATAAAAACTAAAAATGCTGAAAAATAAAATAAAAATAAAAATAAAAACAGATAGACAAGATGAATCACTTGGATCCGACTCGCCTTTAATGTAAGCTTTGATGATTTCTGCACTTTTACACTTTTTAAGAGATTATCTTAGTTATAGTAGTAGGCCCCTCTTTTGAAGGTGACGTTACCCTCAACCCAATAGTTTGAGTCAGCAATGATACAATCCTAAAGGGTCGGAATATTGAAAGATAATTAATTATTTATTAATGCGTAATGTGGTAAGGCCCCTCTTTTGAAGGTGACGTTACCCTCGGCTAAGTGGTTTGAGTCAGCAGGGATACAATCCCAAATAGCCGGGTTAACGTATTAATAGTAGTTTACATATGAGGGGATCAAGCCATTCGCACCCCCGCCATCCAATACCAGTGGGTATTGAAGGAGGTCCTAGTAAGCTTGACCCATGTCCTTGCAGGATGTATACACTGAACAAGGCAAGAACCTTACCAAACCATTCCCTTAAACCCCGACCAGGTAGCCAACATATCTCTATATAGACCGTAGAGATATGAATGGTGTAAATCTTTTATTTTATATAGACAGTAAAATAACGCCAAGACACCACGGACAAATGATTTTAGAGCCGCCTCCCAACCCAAGGCCTTGAACTTATCCGTTATCCCAAAAGGCCCGAAATCAACTTCCCGAATCTCTTTCTCACAAATAAAAGCCTCTTTCCGTTGTTGCAACTTATTCATTTGTTCATGAAACAAATCCACTCGCCATTCCTCGGGTTGATCAAGTAGAGAACCGGATCTCCATTCCGGTTGTGCATCTTCTTCCGAGTCTGGGTCACCTACCCGAGTCAACCTCCTCCTCTTTGACTAGAGGAACTTGCACCTGCTTTCTCTTTTGTTCTCACCATGTCCTACACACATCACCAAAACACAAACAAAAACCACATGAGTTACTCATTCAAAAATTTCCCCACACTTGCTGGTACTATGGGTATAGATGTACAAGCACCAAAATTTATCCTTTCAAACAAAAATTCGGCATGATGTCTCTGTAAATTAGAGTTTCCCAAAAGTTTTAAATCAAGACATCATATACATCTATAACCATACATTCACTAATTCAACAAAATCCTATCATCTATCTTCTACAAGCAAGTGTGTAAGCAAAAACAAGGATGGAAACTTACAAACCGCAATGTACTTCAAAGAATGAAAGAAAATTGCATACCTTGACCTTGTAGAGGATAAGAATAACAAGCACTTCAAGTCTAAGCAAAAACCCACAAAAAGCCCCAAAATGTTCGGACCTAGGGTTTGAAATTCGACCAAGAAAATGTGGTTTTCTTCCAAATCTCCAACCACAATCAAGAAGCTCGTGAAATTTTAGTCAAAATAGACTCAAAAAATCACTTGATTTGGTTAATATTTGAGGAAGATATGGAAGTTTGAATGTGATGGTGGGTTAGGGTTCTAAAGAAGAAAGATGGAGAAGAAGAAAGAGACTAAAGAATGTGGTTGGGGTCGATTGGAGTGATTGTGTGGTTGGGGAAGTTACAAATGTGAAGTAAATGATTTTTATTATTATTCATTTTCGTTTTTTTTATACCTGCCGACAGCGACAGTCCAAAAGCCACCGCCCAACTATGCTGCGCGCCGTAGCCTACGGCAGTTGCCGTAGGTTACGGTAATCACTGGGTCCTTTTCCTTCGCTGTAAGACAGTTTAAATGCGGCGTAAGACAATTTTTTCATCATGGTCACTGTAAGCTACGCCTCCCACCGTAGCTTACGGTGACATCTGGGCAAATGAAGTTGGCCAATTTTTTTACTTTGCAAATTTTTATGTTGTTTTTGTTTGTTTGTTTTTTTTAGCTTTTCAAAAATTTTATGGTTTTTATAATTTTTTGAAAACATGAAAATTATACCTTACCCCCCCCCCCCCCCGGTTTAAAACCCGTGTTGTCCTCAACACTATGTTAAAGAAATTCGTACGGATTTCCCCACACTTGTCTCGAACACAAAGTTTAACGGAAATGGTACTTTATTCAAAACAAACTAAACTAAACTAGATATTTACACAACCAAACCTGGGCCTCTTTCAAGCTTCCTCGTCATCCAGTGGGCGTAGAATGTAACCCACTTTGTCGAGCTCGAGATTACTGATGTCGTTGCCTTCCAAGTACGGTTTAAGCTGATGCCCGTTCACCATTTGTTGTTTATTGGTTTGCTCATCTTGAATGTCGACATCACCAAATCTCCCCACTCTGGATGACATAAGGACCCATCCATTTACTTTTGAGTTTGCCCGCAAACATTTTCAACCTTGAATTGTACAACCACACTTTTTGACCCACTTCGAAGTTCTTCTTTCTTAGCTTTGCATCATGAGCCTTCTTCAGTTTGTATTTATATGCGGATGCACATTCGTATGCTTCATCTCGAATCTCCTCAATTTCGCTTAGTTGAAGCTTTCTCACTCGACCCGCTTCATCATAATCCGCATTTACCTTTTTGATTGCCCAATGTGCGCGATGTGCTAACTCCATTGGTAGATGACATCCCTTCCCATACACCATCCGGTAAGGGGTGGTACCAATTGGAGTTTTGTAGGCCGTCCGATATGCCCACAACGCATCGTCAAGTTTACTTGACCAATCCTTCCTATCCGTTCGCACCGTCTTCATGAGAATTTCTTTAATTTGACGGTTGGACACTTCAACTTGTCCACTTGTTTGCGGATGGTACGGTGTAGCAACTCGGTGGTTCACATTGTATCTTTTCAACAATTTCCCAAAATTAAAGTTTTTAAAGTGTGAACCACCATCACTAATTATAACTCTTGGGACACCGAAACGAGCGAAAATGTTTGATTGCACGAACTTGCATACAACGGAATGGTCATTGGTTCTTGTAGCGATAGCTTCAATCCACTTCGAAACGTAATCAACCACAACTAAGATATACAAAAACCCGTTTGAATTGGGAAAAGGACCCATGAAGTCTATTCCCCAAACATCAAACACCTCCACCACCAAGATTGGTTGTAAAGGCATTTCATCCTGCTTCGATATGCTTCCCACTTTTTGACAATTTATGCAATTTCGAGCAAACTCGCAAGAATCTTTAAAAATTGTGGGCCAATAAAACCCACATGACAACACCCGATAACCCGTTTTGTTCCCACTAAAATGCCATCCACATGCCGACGAATGAGCATGGGTCAAAATCTCTCGTACTTCGGTCTCGAGAACATATCTTCTTATCACTTAATCGGGTCCAATTTTAAAAAGATCCGGTTCATCCCAAATGTATTATTTGACTTGGCTCAAAAATTGTTGTCTTCGTTTCTTCGTCCAATGACTTGGAATTGCACCCTTGGCCAAATAATTCACATAATGAGCATACCAAGGTGCAACAAAAGTAGAAACGACCAACAATTGCTCATCAGGAAACCGTTCATTAATCTCGCTTGGGTCATCAACACCTTCTAATGGAATTCGGGACAAGTGATCCGCAACAACATTTTCACTCCCCTTTTTGTCCCGAATTTCTAAGTCGAACTCTTGTAACAAAAGCACCCAACGAATCAACCGGGACTTTGCATCCTTCTTTTCCATCAAATATCAGACCGCGCTATGATCCGAATACACGATCACCTTGCTCCCCCAAATGTAAGATCTAAACTTGTCCAAGGCATACACCACTGCTAATAATTCTTTTTCGGTTGTGGTGTAATTCAGTTGCGCCTCGGACAAAGTTTTACTTGCATAATAGATCACCACCGGCTTCTTATCAACTCTTTGACCCAAAACCGCTCCAATGGTCGTGTCGCTAGCATCACACATAATTTCAAATGGCTTCGAACAATCCGGTGGTTGCAAGATAGGAGCTTTCACCAACTGTTCCTTCAAAACATTAAACGCTTACAAACATTCGTCAGTAAAATCAAAAGGAACATCTTTCTATAACAATTTACATAAAGGTTTTGTAATTACACTAAAACCTTTAATAAACCTTCTATAAAACCCTGCATGTCCCAAAAATGATCTCACCCCCTTAACATTCTTTGGTGGGGGTAGAGATGAAATTACCCAAATTTTTGCTTTATCTACCTCCATTCCCCGGTCCGATATCACATGACCCAACACAATACCCTCTTGAACCATAAAGTGACTTTTTTCCCAACTTAGCACCAAGTTTGTCTCAACACACCTTTTTAAAACTTTTTCTAATTCATCAAGACAAGACTCAAAACTTGGGCCAAAGATGGAAAAATCATCCATAAACACTTCAAGAGACTCCCCAACCATGACCGAAAATATACTCATCATACATCTTTGGAATGTGGCCGGGGCGTTACATAGTCCAAATGGCATTCGCCGAAAAGCAAATGTACCATATGGACATGTAAACGTGGTTATATGTTGGTCGTCCGGGTGAATAGCAATTTGGTTATAACCCGAATACCCATCCAAAAAACAATAATATTTTTGACCCGAAAGTTTTTCAATTATTTGGTCAATGAAGGGTAACGAGAAATGGTCCTTAGAGGTAGCGGCGTTTAATTTTCTATAGTCAATGCAAACTCACCACCCGGTGATCGGTCGGGTGGCAAGTTGCTCGCCTTGTTCGTCTTTTATTACCTAGATGCCGGCCTTTTTAGGCACTACCTGAGTCGGACTTACCCATGCACTGTCCGAAATGGGATAGATAATCCCCGCATCCAACCACTTGATAACTTCTTTCTTTACCACCTCTCTCAAGTTCGGGTTCAACCTTATTTGCGTTTCACGAGTGGGCTTTGCATCTTCGCTTGTAATGATTTTGTGCATGACAATGGATGGACTAATACCTTTCAAGTCGGCTATCGTCCATCTAGGGGTGAGCAAAAGGAAAAACCCGACCCTACCCGACCATTACCCGACCCGACCCGAGAACCGATCAAGCATAAAATACAGAACCGATTCACTACCCTTAATATAGGGTCGGTTTCGGTCTATAGGTCCAAGTCGGGTTTCACCATGAAAAGAACCGAGAACCGACCCGACCCGACCCTATTTTATATGAAAAATTGGAACCGATCTAAATACCTAGGTACTTGGGTTCGGGTCGGGTTGGGTATATTTTCGGTTCGGTTCTCGGTTATTTTCGGTCCGGACCTAAACTTGCTCACCCCTACGTCCATCCAACTGCCGCCTTATTAGCCTTCAAAACCCGCAACAATTCCTCCTCTTGAGCTACCGCCAAATTGGAAGCAATGATCACCGGTAATGTGTCATTCTCCCCCAAAAATGCATATTTCAAATGTTTTGGTAGCTCCTTCAACTCCACATTTGGTGTACTTTCTAACGAAGGTTTTGTACCCGAATCGATTCCCACCGGTAAATTCTCCATTTGGTGGGTCCATGGTGGTCTTCCTTCCTTCACCGCTAGAGCCTCTTGCTCCCTTTCTTCCACTTCCAATGCACATGCGTGAACCTGCAAAGAAACATCAAACATACACGATTCCAAAATCTCTTCTTCGTATTCATGCGGATGTATCCATCGATAAAATCTGCTAAAAAACACTCATCACCACCAAAAGCATTAGCACCGTTAGTAAAACATTTAATCTCATTTTTCTATTACTGAATGTCATGTCGACCGTACCATATCGACAATCAATTACGACATGTGTGGTGTTCAAAAACGGCCTACCCAAAATAACATTTATTTGTTGAATTGGGTCCGAGGATGACTAATCTAACACAAGAAAATCAACGGGATAATAAAATTCATCAACTTTTACTATCACATCCCACACTATACCCTGAGGAAGTTTGTGAGACAAATCGGCTAATACCACCGTTATCTCAACCCGTTTCAATGGACCAAAATCATATTGGTCATATAACCCCCCCGGTAGAATACTTACTCCGGCCCCAAGATCTAGTAACGCCCTTGCAGTTTGAAAACTTCCAACTTGAATATTAATAAGAGGCGTTCCCGGATCTTGTAGCTTAGGAGGAAGATCTCCTTTCAAAACCGCGCTTACCCGCTCCGTCAAATCAACCAATTTAGGCACTTTTTGTTGCCTGTTTTGAGTGTATAATTCTTTTAAAAATTTGGCGTAAGCGTGTACTTGTTTAATTGCTTCAAGTAAAGGAAGATTAATTTTAACTTGCTTGAATACCTCCCACATCTCTTCCTTTTGAGGACCCCGTTTTGAAATAAAATTTTTCTTATCTGGATCTAATAAAGCCGAGGGAAATGGTACTTGACTAGATTCCCCATCCTCATTTTTATTTTCTACTTCTTTATTATTTTCAGGTTTTTCAAAATTGGGTTTTTTTAGAAGAAATGTTAGGTGTTTCATTTTCTTCCTCACTCTCTTGACCCATTATATCTTCAACCACCCCATCAACCAAATCCGGTGAAGGATTGGTTTTGTACTCTTTCCCACTTCTCAAAACACTTACATGATGAATATTAACATTATTACCTCTAGAAGAATTGTGAGACGGGTTTACCTTAGTGTCGCTTGGTAATTGACCTTTACCTTTTTTCAAGTCTGCCACTTCGGTTGCGAGTTGACCCATTTGGGTGGTCAAAGTTTGAATTGCTTTATCACGAGCCTCGTCCTTTTGCATGCGAGCATCATCCATTTGGTACCTCTTTTGCATTTCCGCTTGCATTGTCTTTAACATCCCCATCATCTCAATTCCACCCGAAGACCCCCTTGCTCTTGACCTGTTTGATATTGCCTTTGATACCCTTAATTGTTCCCACCTCGATATCCACCTTGGTTATTGAAAGGTTGGCGTGGAACAAAGTTACCTTGGCTCCTTGAAAATTCGGGTTAGCTTGATTTGAGGGATTCCCGTATCGAAAATTTGGGTGGTTTCTCAACCTGGGGTGGTAAGTGTTAGAATTCATGTTGTAATTTCTACCACCCCCTCCTTGCCCTTGCAAAGCATTCACCTCCTCATATTGCCCTTCCACTCCTTGGCAATTTTCAGCCGCATGTCCTAAATCATTACAAAGTGCACAAACATCATAAATTTGATTAGAAGTTTGAACATTACCATCATCTACCACGTGCACTTGAGTTCAGGTAATGGCCGGTCATGCTCTCCTTGATGCTTGAGCTTTTCTCTTTGAAGTGACCGCCATTTGTTCCAAGAATTCCCAATCGTCATGCTCGTAATTTGTGCCAAAAGTACCATTTGTAATTGATATTAAATCGCGAGCATCTTCAGCACATAATCCCTCATGGAAAGCATTCATCAATTCCCATAGCTCTATCCCATGATGAGGGCAATTCTTGATCATCATGTTAAACCGTTCGAATGCTTCATGAAACATCTCACCAGATTGTTGTTGAAAACTTCTCAACCCCTTTTTAGCATCATTTGTCTTTTGAACAGTATAAAATTCATCCAAGAATATTTGTTGCATTTCCGCCCATGTATAAATAGATGCCGAAGGTAGGGTGTAGAACCACTTTTTAGCTTTGTCTTCCAAAGAAAATTGGAATAGTACTAATTTGACATCATCGGCAGAAAATCCTTGACTCCCCAGAGTGTTGCAAATCGAATCATAAGCCTCCAAATGAAAATAAGGCTCCTCCGTTGCTAGACCCTTATACTTTGGCAAACTTTGTAACGAATTCGTTCGCACTTCAAATGTCCTCCCTTGGTCGTTGTGAGGAATAACTACCGGCGAAAGATTATGAGTGATGATCGGTCTGAAATGCGCTTCTATGCCTCTTGCATGTTCTCGAAGATGTCTTCTTGGTACACCCAACCGGACTCTTGGACGTATAGGACCCATTGGTCTTTGCATAGGCCCTTGAGGTACAAATGGTGGCTGATATTGATGTTGTTGCATCGGTGGTTGTTGGATTGGCCTTTGGAATTGAGGTTGTGCATTTTGTGGATGAACTTGTTGTAACGGTGTAGGACGTTGCAATTGTGACCCTTGAGGTCGAACATGTTGTACCCCAACCGGTATCCTACCCATATCTTGAATTCTTTGCAATGGTTGACTTTGTTGACCCACTCCTCCTTGAGGTCCCAAATTAGCTCCATCACCCTCATAGTAAAATCCATCTTCTTCATATCCCCCATACTCTTCTTCATACCCCTCATCGTATCCATATCCTCATATACCCGAAGATTGGCCAAATGGAAAAGATGAATATTGAAAACCCGATTGGTTCGGTGTTCTAAATGAAGAAGTAGCATGAACAACAGTTGAACTTTGTGGTAGTGAATAGGTTGAAGATGATTGACCCGAAGCTGGGAAGAAATGGGAAAATGATGGAATTGCAGTAGAAGGGCTAAAGGTAAGTGTAGGTTCAACTTGGGTAGTAATAGGTGATGTAATGTTGGTTGGTGTAACATCATGTGGTGGAGTAGGATCGGTAGTGGTGTTAGGCATGGTGGTATTTGGTGAAGGTTGTGTTGATGATGGTATGAAAGGTGGTGTAAGCTCACCCGTAGTGGGTGGTGGCGGTGGATCCATGTATCTAAGTGGTGTAATTGGTGTAGTAGGTGTTGTTGGTGAACCGCTGATTTTATTTTCTCTTAGAAAAATTCTATTTCTTCTCAAAGTCCGTTCAATTTCTGGATCAAATGCCAATGGTGATAGCTTGTTTGAGCTCCTAGACACATGCACCTGTGAATACCTGCACACTAACACACCCAGCATAAACCAGAAAAATAACAAACTTAAAAAGATTAAAAATAACACACGTAGCACAATACTCCCTGGCAACGGCGCCAAAATTTGACGTGATGTCATGGTCACAATCAAATTTAATCCAATTACTACTAATAGCTAGCGGTAAGTGGGTATCGAACACATGGAGTTTGTGGAAAATGTGTTATTTAAAAGTGCGTCTAAATTAACTAAGTTAAACTAATTGCAATGAAAGTAAAATTCAAGAGTTGGTTTGGTTAATTGAGTTTTAAAAACTAAATTACTATTCTAATTTGCAAAATGAAAGTTTTGATTTGTAAATAATTTAGAGACAAATGACCATCTTTAGTTTCCGGTTTGCTTCGACGTTTGTGCTATCATTCCACTAGAAAGAACTACATAGACATAGTTCATGTGTGATTACTTGTTGTGATAAAAGGGAACTAAGTACTCAGATTCCTAGAACGTGAGGTTGTTACCCGATGACCAATTAACCCTTACCCAATGTTAATTCTACCCATGATATCTCGATTGCCAACGGCACCAAGAATGTATGGTTTCAAACTAGATTAACATAAGAATCAACAATTTACAAGCAACTAATCACACACCATAACAAATAAATCATAAAGATAAAGTTTGTTATTCTAGAAATAAGGAATTCAAGCACAAAGTCTTCATAACCTTCAACCAAAGATGATCATAACAAGTTTAGCCACTCATGGCTTGAACAAACATCATAACAAAGTCTTGATCTTCAAAATAAGTTAGAAACATAAGCACAATGATTAGAAGTGTCTTCAAGCTCCCAAGAAGAAGCAAAAATCGTCTCTAAGTGAATGATAACCGAATTCCCATGATAGGTCCCCATAAAACATCGTAAAATGGCTAATTAATGCATAACTTACACAAAGACCCCAGTCGGCGCCGTAAGTTACACTACCCGCTGTAACTTACGGCAGTCAACGAGTTCCACCCAGTCAACATGGCACCGTAACCTACGGCGCCAGCCGTAGGCTACGGCGCCCAGTGTTCTCTTACTCCATGTTTAAACTGGGCTACGGTGGTCTTTTTGTGAAGAGTGGAGGCCGTAACCTACGGCCATAGCCGTAGGCTACGGCGCTGACTGGAGTTACTTTTCTTGTTCCCTTTGTTGATGTTGATTTCTCTAATCTTGTTTCCACCATCTTGCAACTTCCATCCAATCTTCTCAAAAGCCAATCCTTATGCACTTTAGCACCTACAAAACCAAACAACTAGTAGTTACCAAGTTCAAGCAATTAATCATGTAAAGCATGGGATTTTAATCCTTTTAAAGCACTTAAGGGTTGTCCTACGGACCACCAGTCAATGCCCCCCGTGTTGAGAATAGAAGCTTCTATAGCTTTGTCTTTTCTGCAGACAACTGGCCACGCCCCCATGTCCACTGGGCACGGGGTCGTGGTCAGCCTTCTGTTCTCCTGTTTTTGCTTGGGAAGATGCTGTCGAGGGGTTTATGTTAGATTTTGCTGCATATTTGTTCCTTTTGTTCAATTACGCTCATTTAGTACTGAAAATACAAAAAAAAAAGCACACTTTTTCCAACATTAGTACTAAAAACGTGTTAGTTTTATGCCTCATTTGATGTAATTTATATGTTGCATTTTACACACATCAAATATGTCACACCCCAACCGATGGCGGAATCATCGGGGCGCGGCACTAGGCGAATCAGATTGCTCAGGAGAATCCATAACAACTATTTTGCGACAATAATTAATGCGTTCATTATCCCATACTAATAAACAATTACAATCACATAAGTCGTCACAGATTTCTTATTTTCTCTCGAACAATACAAATCCGACAACCTAGATTTTAGTTGAGTTTCTAGACTTCCTAGCTTGATTGAGATAATATGCGATCTAACCTGCAACATACGTTAAAATAATGTCAATACAAAATGTATTGGCGAGTATACAGGTTTGATATGTATAGCGTAATAGATTAAAAGTGTTGCGAATTTTCACATACATAAACGTAATACACAACATATATACTCACAAAACTGATACTACCAGCTAAGTTCTCGAGCTTCGATCGCGATCGCTAAACTAGGCCCCGTCGGGTGCAATAGTACTATACTAGTCATGGTGGGACGTTGCGAGTATAAGTCTTAGCACATATGCAACTAGCATCACGTATAACTATGCACGTAAGTCATTCGCAAGTGATAAGTAGTTTAAGCATTTGATGTGATTCGATTTGATAGCAACGTATGTTACACCCAAAAGTGCAAAAGCAAAAAGGGTTCAAGTATACTCACAGTGCGTATTCGGCAAGTAACACCACTTGGTTGGAATGGCGGGAAAGTGTTTGAGATTTCCCTGATTATAGATCGATTGCGTGAGCGTTGGATAGCGCGTTAAATGGTAGCGAGAGAACCAAGAAGTGGGCGATAATCCGGTCGGATGCCGGCCCGTTCAGATGGGTTGATATCCGATCGGATGGGCTGCTGCCCAATCGGATGGGTTGCTGTCCGATCGGATGGGTTGCTGTCCGACCGGCTGACAGCCTGCCGATCGGACTGCGACCCGTCCAACTGATTATTCGGCTAATTTTGAAGGTTCTTCGGCGGTCTTGATCGGGACGGTGTGCCTTCGTGCTAAACAACTGAAATTCCATCAAGTCCGACTTGTTCTAACGGCTGGGAACCACCCCGTTCCATCAGATCTGACCGTCCTTGACGGTTTTTCCCTTGTTTAATCCGAAATCACATGTTCTTTGATTAGGTAACATAGATTTAGATGAGATAGTTATAAAACATGTGGAAATCACTTAGATCTGAGCTATTCATGGTTAAATGTGTGACAACTGGCACGAAACCGGTAATTTCCGTACACTTTAATTATTACTTAATGACTATAATTATGTGCTTAAACGTCAACATTGTCTGATTACATACTATACAAGTGAATTCATGCACGTTTAATACTACAAAATATTGCTGTATGCCTTAGCAAGAGCGTTGCGTCAGAAATACTAGTAAACTCACCGGTAAAACACAATATGTCAACAACTCTGCAGAAAGCAGTTAGGCATTAGAACTGAGGCCTAGGTGTAGGTCCAACGTCAAGAATACATTAGAACCCAAGAGTACATACAAGGGGTAACATATAGACGCTCCGATAGCTAAAATACGCACTAAAAAGCACCCGAAACGCACTTTAAGTGCATAATGGTTCTAAATTCAGCTATAACCAGATTTTAAACAATAAAATATCATACAGAATTTACGTTCTATCGTCCAGAATATTTCCCTAAGTGTCGGGAATTGAAAGGGGGCAAAAGGGTACAAGAAAGACACTAAACGGTGCAACTTAGCACTTAACGAACCGGTATTTAACCGAACAACCGGACATTACCCGGGACACCAATTTTTTGTCAAATACTCTGTTTTACTATTTCTGGCTAGTCATGATCCCCGTTTACCATAACACCCATTAAAAATCAAATAAATAACATATGGAGGCATAATACTTGGAATCTAACTACCCTTTACAAATTAGTTTCAAATTTTACAAATTACCCCCCCCCCCTAGCCTAATTCGGTCATCATCATCACAATATATTCTTGGATTTTATCTTTTCTTATTTCCTTAATTGTGGTTGGCCAAGAATCAATGTAATCATTCCTCTAGGATTTGCTTAGGGTGGCCATGTGAGTTCCAAGAAACTCTATATCATCACCACCTTCACAAGTTCATTTCACCTCACACAAACTCACTCTCCCTCTTCTCTCTCGGCTGCCCACATCCGCCACCACCACCATCACTTCAACATTCACCCCTTTGATCCATTTTCAAGTCCAAAACAAGTGATAGAAGGAACCTTGTGAAGCTTGGAGCTTGGAGTCTTGAAGAAACATCACCCCTTGCATTCTCACACCATTTTCATCATCATTTCTTGTTCACAAGTTCATCCCTAGCCCTTGTGCTAGTTGTAAGTCTTCGATTTAACTCCTGAATCACTACTACGTTGAATGTTCGAAACATTGTTGTTTGAAGTTTAACATAAGGACACAAAGAGAAAATGAACAAGGAACCTAAACATGAACTTATATAATGATAAAATCTGATTGGATTATGTTGGTATAAGCATGCATGTTGCTTGATCACTGAATTCTCGATAAACCCATTGTTAGAACAATTATTGACGCGTTTTAGTAACATTTACACTCTAAAAAGCATGCTGATTAGTATTTTCAGCCAACTTCAACAGGCTGTAACTGGATCATTATAAATCGAAAAACGGATTTTCTAAAGCCTAAATTATGTATTTTCAAGAAACTGATCAAATGGCACTAGAATCGTAATTTTTCAAGGTCGTTTACTATTTTTAAAGAACTATTTTTGGACAGCAGCTCAAGCTGCGATTTTACTGCTGAAAAAGTGTGTTATATTCGGAGTCATAACTTAAAAACTGAGTAGAATCAGCTCATGGAATTTTTACTGTAGATGGTCACTGTTGTCTCCATAATTCTCCCACTATAATTTCGTCAATCGGACTTACGATTAATTTTTAGTGAATTATTCTGTAGACTGCAGTCAGGAAGTGACAAATCTGATTGCAGTCCGGTAAATGAATTTCTATAAACTATTGGTAATGAACTGGACCCCGAAATTTTTACACAATAAAACTTGGATAGTATACGACATTCTGTAAAAATTTGGGAATTTTTGGAGAAGGTTAACTATTTTATTAAAATGCTCGAAAACAGTCCAGTTTTGATGAATAAAGCTGAAATGACATAAGTAGTATATTGCATGTCTGATTGTCGGGTTGGTTATGTGAGAACAACCTACGGGATATATGTAAAAGAAAATGATATGTTATTAAGCATGGACACCTCCATTTACAAAGGAGACTATGGCGAAACTTCCTGAAAATCCTAACACTTAGTAAATATTTTCTAGACAAATGTTTACTAGTGTGTTCTAAACTATGCTTTTCGAATACAAATCTCTCCATAATTTTTGTAATAAAAATACACATACAACATACAAGATACATAACTCGGGTGCAAAGTGCAAAATACAAGAAACTTATATTTATTTTTTTGAGAAAATAATATAAGTAAGACACTTAGTTAAAAATATTAATTATTTTTAACACAAGAAAACATATACATAAAAGACAGTGACTTGTGCTTGTACGATACAAGTCTAGTGACTAACGTTAAGAAAACACGTATAGGTCACGACGTTAATTAAGCAAATCCGGTGAAGTTTACGACGCAAGGAACGCAAAGGTGTGAGTTCATGCTCCCCCTTTTCTTTTAATTGTTTTCAGTTTTATAACTTCGGGGGTGAAATACATGTTACAAACGGTACATTGTTTACATATGGTATGATGGAGTACAAAAACATTCAAGTGAAACAATCTAGATCATGTCCCGAATAGGGTACCATAAGCACCATTAATCAACGTATACATTCAGACCGCGGAACAAAAGGTTAGATCTAATGGGTTTCAGGCAACCCCACTCTTGGCCTACTTCTACCAATGAGTGCTTCTGTGTCTCAGTCAAAGTCGACAAAAATGCCTAGGTTTGGTGGCTTCCTATGTCGTGACACATGTTAGTGGCCTTGCAAACCACTAGCGATCTCACACAATCAAACACTCATAGTACTCAGTTACAGATACATGTTATAAATACATTCAAACAGTCATAGTACTCAGTTACAGATACGTTTTACGAGTTACATTCAAACATTCATACATTCTACAAGTACATACTATGTTTTCATTAAAGTATTTAAACATTCAAAACAATCACTGCATGAATTCACACCAACATTATGTTGACGTTTTTCCAAAAACTCACATGTATTTCAGTTAACTAGGATGGATGTGCGCGCGGTCTTACTCATGCTCTTGGATGTCGCTATGTTTATCGTTAAATAAAGTTGTAACTTTTAAGACAATATGCTATCTTGTGTTGTAAACACTTGACTTATGTTTTCAGTAATGTAATGTTTGAAGTTATTTTTGAGCATGTAGTATGTTTACCTTTCGTATGCAATGAGAACCTTTCATGATCACACCTCATGCTTCCGCCGCAGAAAGGGGTGTGACAAAATGAGGTCACACTTTGAAGTTCATAAGAACTCTTGATGACATCATCTTAGAACACCTCATATCAGTGGATTTCATGGTTAAAAGTCGAGATTTAAAAGATAGGAAGGTGTAGAATTGCGTGTAGATCATAAAAGTACAAGAATTTGAGTGAAAACTTACAAGAATCGTGAGGAATCGAGAGAAAAGGACTTCAAGGCGTGCTGGTCGAGTGAGAGCTCCACACAAGAGAAAATGATGGGAGGGTGGGGTTATTTATAGGAAAGAGAGGAGAGAAAGGAGAGTGTGGCCGTTCGTTCGGCTGGCCCGTCTGATCGGCTGGCCCATCCGTTCGGCTGGCCTAGCCGTTCGGCTGGCCCATCCGTTCGGATGTCCTTCGGCGAGCTACGTTTTGGCGTTTCGTTTTATTCGTTAACCATCGCGATAGTTTGATTACACATTCTCATCCACATTTCCATATATTTATTATAATTAATCACAAAAGGTCGTATATATGTATCCATACTTTCAAATATTTGGTGCGATGATCGAGTTGCGCGTGGTCGCGGGTGCGCTTTCGAGTTTGCGATGTGTTGTGCCACAATGACTGTCGGGGTGCTACTTGCTCGTATTGCCATCATCGTCACGACGGCTGGAGCTATAGTACTCACCGAGAGTCTTTGTTAGCGTTAATTGTTTGGGTGGCGACACATCACGACCATCGAGGAGGGTAGAATAGGTCCTTACTCAAGGTCCTCGTGAGTGTTAGTATTTGCGATGCGATGTAGCGTTAAAATATGCGAAAAAATATGCGATTATATTGCGAAATAGCGATGTATGCGATATAGTTACATTATGATCCGAATCTCTGGTGCCAGGTGTAATTAGTGTAGCGAGTAGTAACAATGCACGAAAGTGCGGGTTGTTACAGTCTCCCCTACTTTAGGAAATTTCATCCCGAAATTAATCCAACAGGTAGACCTTTAAGAGTTGATCCCGTATGAGTAGCGATATAGCGAGTTAATCAGGTGAGAGTTGACAAGCGTGAGTGTCTCGAGTAAGAGAGAGATCGACCGCGATAGCGAAAAGGCGACGTAATGACAAAAGTAGTACCCCACAAATTGGCATTCCCAAAAGCGTATCGAGGAGCTTGTTGAGTCGATGCAAATGAAGTTTAAGGAGGAATCTTGAAAAATTTTCCTATAACGTAGGGTCAAGCTAAATATGTTAACCAACATTGTAGGAGGATTTAAGTTTAAACATTTAAAAGAACTTGGAAGGAAAATACAGTTTAAGATGACTTCCTTGTGACATGGTTTCAAGCTGAACGCGATGTTGAACCAACGTCTCAAGAAAGTCTTATTTTGATATTGCAAAAGATTTTAAGAAAAAATTGGACTCATGAAAGCTTCCCTTGGGCATGGAGTTAAGCTGTGTCGATGTTACCTCCACGCTGTGAGGAAATTTCACTTGTCCAATGGTTTTAATAAAAAATTTTACAAAATAAGTTTTACAAAAAGGTAGTTGACACCGAGCCCCACTTGGCACTTTCCCACGAAAGTTTGTTAATATGGTTAAAACACTTATATATAGGAAGTACCAGCGGCGTATCCACCATGTTTTGCTCATATTACTTCCATTTCGTGAGGCGGTGTCAGGTGTGCCGTTAGGACACAGATAGAATTGCGTTCCCTTGGTCCAAGCGATAGGAGGTCGGACCAAGTCGAAGATAGAATCAAATAGATAGGGCAGCGAGATTGATTGCGAACATAGCGATGACGGTGCATGCGAGTAACTTGACGACACGAAACATCGAAGTAGCGTGTCTGATAGGCGACGAGCGATAAGCGGTAAGCGAATAGTACGATTTCGATTAGATTCCACGTTAAAACCCACATGGCAAGTTTCCATGAGAGTTTGCTAATATGGCGAAACACCATGTTTGACCATATTAGTTTTGTCCCGTGAAACGATGTCATGCATACTAACACTACACTGATTGCGATGAATACCAAGCGATGAGCGATGATTGATAAGCGATAAGCGACACGCGATAAACGACAGTGACAACCGTCGAGCGATAAGCGACGATTGTTGCGTTGCGAGCGATGGAGGTATGCGTGATTAATGCGATTCGATTGAGTTGAACACACCACAAACATTAACCCCACATGTTAATACGGTTAAAACACCACCATGTTTCAGCCCTATTAGCTTTGTCTCGTGAAGCGAGGTCGTGTGTGCTAACATAACACAGATAACACGAACAGCGAGAAGCGATAGCGATAGGCGATAAGAGTATCGAAGCGATGAGGTAGGCGCGAAGTGCGTTAAAGCGAAAAGCGACGAGTGATTTGCGATACTCGTCTAGCGATCCACGATAAGCGATCCACACCAAGCGATACCCAGTAAGTGATAAGCGATAGAGCGATTCACACGTAATAAGCGATGCATAACAAGTGGTACACTCACATAAGCGGTTAAGCGAGAACACACCAAAAGCGATAACGGTTCCCACAATAAGCGATAACCAGCGGTAGGGATCGTGAGATACGCACAATATGCGATTGCGATTCACATAGTAGGCGATAGCGATTGCGAGATAGATTTTAGCGATAAAGCGATTTAATTAGCTTCGGATAGAATCACAAGTTTTTTTTTTGTTTTACTACCGTTACGCCCCACATGGCACCTTTCCACGAAAGTTTGCTAATATGGCTAAAATACTTATATATAGGAAGTACTAGCGGCGTATCCACCATGTTTTATCCATACTAGATCCGTTTCATGAATCGATGTCATGTGTGCCAACATACACAAGTAGCGATAAGCATTGGAAGCGATAAGCGATGCGAGTATCAAAGCGATGCGAAAATCGAGTTTTGTTTCGAATATGCGTTGTGCTGCGACGCATCACGGCTATCGAGGATGGTAGAATAGGTCCTCACTCAACGGCATCGTGAGCGTTAGTGTGCGTGATGCGATTAATTGCGACAGACTTACGACCAGTCTTGCGTTGATGTGATCGCCCTGCGAGGTAGACTCACCAATGTCTATCGATGAGGCAATTGCATTGCGTTTGCAGACTTATGAAAAGTCTTGCGGTGATGCGATTTGGATGTTACGCCTTGCGGATTTGTTTAGCGTGTCGAAAATAACCAAAATAGTATAGGTCTAAATAACGTTCAATTGCACATGGCACTTTCTTCACGAAACATTGGTAGTATGATAAAGCACACCTTGCTTTACCCCTACTACTTGTGTCTCGTGAATAGATGTCACACTTGGTCGACATGGTCAAGACGCTTATATATAGGAAGCACCAGCGGCGTATCCACCACGCTTGACCATGCTTTTAACGTTATGGCACCATTAGAATTTACTACGATCTCCGTGCACTGACCCAAATAATCCCGTGTGCACTCGTGATTTGTCGTTCCTTGCACGTTTATCGTACCTTATTCTAAGAGTGTAGTGAGGTTAAAACACATTATATGGTGATATAGTATATAGTTCGTGTGTGAAGCTAGTCTAAGTGCGACAACTAGAGAGTGAAAGCGAAAACGAAAGCGAGAGTTACCGTTGCACACAGTGGCAACACCGAGTAATAGAGTAGGTTCAATACTTAGAAATTAACGTCAAAAATCGTATCATTACAACATTATCTGTAACACCCGTTCTTATAAATTAAGGTTTAACGTATCATTTACGAAAAACAGTCATGTAATTAAGATTACATATGCATTGGAAATTACGGGTTTATTAAAACTTTTTACAATTTAAAAAGTATACAACATATCATGTGTACGTTCGTCGTTTAACATAATAACGATACATAGTGCGGAAGCTTATTTTGTGATCGTGTTCGGTTCTTTCTCGTCGCTTGATCTTCATCCGTTCACTCTTGGCATTCACCTATGATCAAAACCAACTTAAAAGTTAGTTTTGATAGTCAAATATTAAGTTCAAACAAGTACATGGGTTAAAAATGACAAAATTTAAAAATTTTCGGCGTTAGGGGGCTATACGTGACGCCAAGGGCCTAGGTGTCACGCCTAGCCCTGTTTTTCACAGCCTGTTGCCTTAGCTGATGCTGTACATACC
>JARYGA010000514.1:0-48914 GCA_030545235.1 Helianthus tuberosus
TTCCGCCATCGGTTGGGGTGTGACAGATTGGTATCAGAGCTGTAACTATAGGGAATTAGGTCGTGTCTTAGGATTGACCTAGTCTATAGTCTAAGTACCAACAGACCAGCTCCGTGCGAACCTAGTAGGGGTCTTGCACGAGCCTGTTTAGATACTCTCATTCGAACTCGCTGAAATTACATCTTTGTGCGAACGCCACATACTACAGCTTCGTGCGAAGAAGACCTTTCCTAACGTTGAAAACCACTTGGCCTTTCCTAAGGCTGACACAATGCACACGTTTTGAAAACACTCGCATAACACAAACGAGTGATTGTGTCGAGAATGGGTGTGAAAACCAGGAACTCTCGATAAAAATCACTCACTCCACACGACTTTTACTCTCAGCATGAGAACTTTCGATGAGTTAGGAGTGATATTCGTATCTCAACGGGAATCTCTCTCTCTTCCTATTGAGCGTCTTGGAACAAGTTGTTAAGTTAGGGGTGAAACCCGCACCTTAACGACACGTTCCACTCCTACTTTGATTTTGCGAAACTCCCACCAAAGTCTCGACCACTCTATTTCCTTTTAAGCCCGCAGTTGCCGAACTCACGTGCTATCGATTTTATGTGTTTATGTGTTTCTATTTTGGAGAATTTTCCGTTTTTCCGCTCACCACTTTACTAAACGCGCACAACTCGCACAACGCTCCGAATCTAAAACACTAACTAACCGCAGACAAACTAAGAACTCTTATACGCTACAGTTCGCTTATACTACACACTTGCGCTATTCGCTTACACTACTCGCAATCGCTCGCATTACTCTCGAACGCGTTTCACAACTTTGAAAGATAGGTGAATACATGCAAAATATGTAGGTGAATACGTGCAGAATATGTGGATTATGTGCTCTTATGTGCTTATGTGCCTATGTGTATACGTGCCTATGTGGTTTATGTGCCTACGTGACTATATGTTTATGTGCCGACGTGTTCCTGATGCTTTACCTAATAATAATAATAAGTATGTTGGTTGAACGCTAAACTTTTCAAAACAAAGACCCGATATAATCGAATCTCGTCTAAATCCTATGACGATGTCTGCTGTAGACAATGTCGTCATTTCCATCTTATACGCAACGCGCCGCTCGCCGAAATCATGCTGACAAGCGTATCGCTTCACTGGTGGCCAGAGAAATGGCTAAAGTCATACCTCAGATCGTTAGTGAGATCAACGAGGTCAGCAGCAAGTCCTCTGTTGAATCCAAGAGCGACTCACCAAAAACGCCTTTCAGTTTTAAACAATTCAAGGCCTGCGGTCCTGCTAAGTTCACTGGCGAAGATGGACCCAGTGCTATGTTCCAGTGGTTTGACTCAATCGAAGTCACCTTCAGGCAAAGCGGATGCCCAGAAAACCTGCGTACTGTGAATGCTACAGGAGTCTTTCAGTCCAGGGCTCTGGAGTGGTGGACTGCTGAGCGCAACAAGCGTGGTAATGATGCAGCTTATGGCCTTTCATGGGAAGAGCTTAGGGAGCTTATGATAAAGGATTTTTGTCCTCCTCATGAAGTGCAAAAGCTGGAGAATGAATTCTGGCATATCAAACAAGATGGAGGTGACAATGCTGGTCTCACCGCTTGCTTCAAGCAGCTCAGTATTATCTGTCCTAGTCAGGTGGCAACACCTGATATGACAATCAAGAAGTACATTCGAGCTCTACCCGACTGTGTAGCCGATTTTGTTCAGGCAGCTAAACCCACTACTATCGAGGAGACCTACCAACTCGCTGCTGAAATCAATGATAAACGAGTTCAAGCTGGAGTTTTCAAAACGGCAATCAAGAGTCTACATCAAGCAACTGCCACACCAGACTCCCAAGCTTCTAAATCTAATCGCTGTGATCGCAAGAGGAGGAACAACAGCAAGAACAACGCCGTGGTTATCACACCGTCCAACTCTCAACCTCAACAAGATACTGCTTCCAACGCACCTATCATCACCCAGCTGGGATAGCGTGTCGTTTCTGTGTTCACTGCAATCTCTATGGACACTTCACAGCAAACTCTCGCACTGGCCCTCGCCAGCAAGCTCTTCAAGCTCCTGTACCACCGCCAGCTCAACCCCGCGCTCCTCAAGTTAATCCGGCTCTGCCTGCACCGGTTTCTAATGCACGTGGTTGTTATGCATGTGGTGACCCTAACCACTTTGCTAATGTCTGCCCGAATCGTGTGGTGAAACAAGAGCAGCAACAGCAACTACAAGCACCGCAACAACAGCCACAGTAGCAGCAACAGCAGCCACAACAACAAAAGCCGCAACCACAGCAACAAGCAGCCCGTGGCAGAACTTTCAATATCAACGTCCTCCAGGCTCATACTGACAACAATGTTGTCAATGGTACGTTCCTTGTTAACGGTATTTATGCTTCGTGTTTGTTTAATACTGGAGCCGATAACTGTTTTGTGTCTTTTGAATTCGAAAAGCTCCTAAAACGTAAACGCGCTATTCTCCCAACGACTATCGACGTAGAAGTTGCCACCGGAAGAACCGTCACCGTCAGTTCCGTTCTCCGTGATTGTACTCGAACTCAACAATCACGTTTTCCCGATCGATCTCATTCTGATGCAGCTTGGCAGTTTCGATGTCGTAGTAGGCATGGATTTTCTTCATGAAAATCGTGCTAAAGTCGTTTGTTTTCTAACACCCCAAATTTCGTATGTGACGTACTCTAATGCTTAATCGCAAAACTTTGACGAAAAGAAATGGTAAATATGAAATTTTACCATTACTAAGATTTATAACATTTAACAAATCAAAACCTCATATATGCATTAAGGTTTACCAAGTTAGTAAGTAGAAATGAGATAAAGTGATATGTTCTAAAAGATGAGGGGGTTTAGTGAAAGTTTTGTAATTAAAAACCCTTAACAAAAAAATGCCCAGTACTTGTGTGTGGGGGTGGGTACAATCGAGAGAGAGAGAGAGCCAGGAGGAGGTTTTCCTTCAAAACCCTAGTTCTTCAAATTTCCACAAAATCGAAAGAGTAAAGGGCTGAAATTTCAATGCATGAGCTAGGAATCATGATCCCCTAAGTGTTATAAGTGTCAAGTAAGTCGAATTTCATGTTTTAATGTTAGTTGATGTAGTGTGATATGTGTAATCAGTGATTCTTATGTGAAATTAGATATGAACACGAGATGTATTAGCATATGGGAGTTGTAATCATGCTTGAAATTGTACACAATGATGATTTGAAGTAAAAACCCATATGTATGTCATAAGATGATTAGAAACCTTGAAACCCTATATGCAAACTAGTATGGTAGGTGTGATTGAAACAATGTGTTTGAAGAAATGTTGATAAATAATTGATGCTACAACCATATGTTATTAGTTAGTATGGTAAAATGTGGAATTAGGGATGTTTATGTTAATACATTGATGAATTATGGAAGAATGTGCTTAAGATAACTGTACTTTATGCTTTGTAAAGAGTACACACGCCACGTGTTTGATGAAATGTCAAAAAAATTGATTTAGTTATGATTTTACATGAATACTTGTTAAATTGATGAGATATGATTTTGGTGGGAATGTATGTGGCTTATAAACATCATATCATATAACAAGGATTGTGAGGGTAATGAAATTACAAAAGCTAAGTATATGAAGTTGTGATGTATAGGATCAAAGAAGGAAGAAGGAGCAAGTCACTCCAAAGCGCAAGGAAATCAAGATCACGGTAAGTTCATATGAACTTAATTCTCCTTTATATGTAGATTTACGAATGATAGTTTGGTAATAAAAATCTTTATGTAGAATTGTATGATTGTTCATGGTAAAATTGTGATATGTTGTATGTTGGGAAATTGATAAGAAGTACAATAGTAACGGATGTATAATGACCACTTCAAGTGGACCGAAAAATGTTTGGAAAGTAAGATGTCGTAATGGATAAGAATTGACTTGTTGATAACGGGTCAAAATAATGAAAGTATGACAAATCGTATGGTATGTATCGACCCATTTCGGACGGGTCGGAAAGTTTACATGTTGAATGTATCCGAAAGAAAGGTAGAAAAGCTTAAAGAAAACTTATGCTAGAATGCAAAGGATGAATTAAAATAAAGATGTTGACAACTATACGAATTTTGTTAACGGGTCAAATAATAATAGGTAAATGAAAGATTTGAAATTTGATTATGTATGTCAAACTAATGAATGTTGGTGTTGTGAATGATAGGTAAATCTCATGCTTGATGACGGCGAGCTCGGACCGAACACACTACATCGCCCTTTATACGCTTCCGGTTTAAGTCGTCTTTTGTAAATGGGTCAAAACACTTTCTTAATGTAAATGTTAAACTTATGTTTAGAATGTTTCGTAAGCAAGTTAGGATCTTAAACTTTATTTTGGTAGTTTGTACATAACACTTTTGTTGAAATCTTGTATGGTTATGGCTTATATGTCTTTTGAAAAGTGTCGAAGTTTTTAGTTGAATGGAAATTGTTAAAAGCAGGGAATTGCTTATGGTACGAATAGGTCATGCCAAAATTTTGTCAAAATTAGTGTGTATTCTTTTATCTTTTGAATGTTGAAAAAGTGGGCATTATAAGTTGGTATCAGAGCCGAGGTTTGAAGGATTCAAGTATTAGAGTTAAGTTGCTTGAACTCAAACCGAAAGCTCGTATGAAGGTGTGTTCGATCCGAAGCGCTATGCAAGTAAGTAAATTGTAATCTGTTTTGCTTGTAGTTAGAAATAGAAAGGAGATTTATAAGCCATTCGCTTTAAACCGGGTTTTAAGGTGAACGACAATGCTAAACGGGTCCACAATTAAATTACGGACCCGTAGGAAAAAGAATTAAGTAAAACGGACTAGTAGATCTAAAGATATGAAGTTTTAAAGATTGAATGTTGAAAAATTTGGAGCTGGGTATCTGCAGCTGAGAAAAGAACGAATCTGCTGTCAGAAAGAGGGTCTCGCGTCGCGCGACCCCTACCTGAGTTTACCGTCGCGCGACCGTGGTCGCGGCCCGCGACCAGATGGAGGCCAATGCCCTCGCGGCCCGCGAGACCCTCAAGTGCTGGCAAATTTTTTTTATGTTGTTTATTTTGGATACTGGACTTGTTTTAAACGGTTTTTAAGGCCTAATAAACAATGTTTAAGGAAAATTTGATAGTAAGAAAGATAAGGGAAAGTATATATGTGTATGGAAGGATGAAAAGGTAAATCGTCGCGATCAAAGGTCTTGATCCACGCGATACGGCATGATCGTCAAGGACGATAATGTATGAATTATGCATTGTAAATTGAACATAATATGCTAACATGAGTTCAAATACGGTGAAGGGATGTATGAAAGGAGAGTCTAATGAATGAGGTAAATTTTTTATGTAGATGGCGGATAATGCAAACGTGAATGATGATATAGCGGCACAGCATGAAGCAATAAACGAAAGAATTGTGGAAGAAGTAGGAAGGGCAATAGAGGCTAGTATTCCTCGGCTAGCGCAAGAAGTCGAAGGTCAAGTGTTGGGGATAGTCAACACATTAGTGACGTCCAAAGTTGAAGAGCTAAAGGAAATGATCAATGAACTACAAACGAAGAAAAGGGAAAATTGAAGGTGCACGTATAAAGAATTTATGGCATGCAACCCCTTGCCATATAAAGGGGAAATTGATCCGATAGCCTGTCAAAGATGGATTTCAAGCACCGAGCCCATATTTGTGAGAAGTAGATGTGAGGTGGAGGACCAAGTAATGTTTGCTACAGGTCTCCTACAACTACAAGCAAAGGACTGGTGGGACGCGTATTCGAAAGAATTGGGAGATGATAAAGTACAAACATTAATGTGGCAAGAGTTCAAGGAACCATTTCTGAAGTATCATTGCCCACAATCCGCGATTGATAAGTTTTAAGAAGACTTCTTACGTCTTCGACAAAAGGATGAAACGATTTACGAGATAACGAATAAGTTCCTTGACAAGGTGAAGTTTTGTGGGGAGATAGCGGGGACCGAGAGGCTGAGGATTTTACGTTATCAAGCTATGTTAAAGGCTGAATATCGTGAGTTCGTAAATCCCTCCAAGTGTGAAACGTTGAATGAGTTAATCGACTGGGCAAGAGATAGGGAAATTGAGTTAAGAAGGCAGGTTGAACGGGGAGAGAAAAGGGTGGCGAAAAAGCCTACCAACTCAAACCCATCGAAAAAGGCAAGATATCAGGATCAAACACAAGAAAGGGAAGACAGGTAGTGGAATTCCGACTTGCAAGACATGCGGGAAGCATCATTCGGGTGAATGTTTGTTGGGAAAGAAAGGGTGCTACAAATGTGGACAAGAGGGACATCCGTATTATAAGTGCCCCGAAAATTCAAAAGCATGCTATAATTGTCATCAAACAGGGCACATTAAAGCAAAATGTCCAAAACTGCAACAAGGGGCAAGGAAAGATGGAAAGAAGGATGAGTCTTCTAAGGCTCGTGGGAGGATGTTCCAGTTAACCACAGATGAAGCTAAGAATAGCCCGGATGTGGTTTCAGGTATATTCTTAGTTAATTCTATGCCTATGAATGTTTTATTTGATTCCGGGGCTAGTAGATCGTTTATTTCAAATGAATTGTTAGTCCATCCATCGTTTAAGCTTGAAAAGATGTTAGTGCCCTTAGAAGTGGAAGTTGCTGATAGTAAAAGCTATTTGTTACATGATATCTGTAGAAACTGTAAGATCTTAATCGAAGATGAGGAATTTAGTATAGATCTTGTCCCGATGTACATGGATGAATTTAAAATAGTTGTAGGAATGGATTGGCTAGCCCAAAACCACGCTGAAATTCAATGCGAGGAGAAAGTCATTCATGTAGTAACCTCAGGGGGGGGGGGGGGGAACGTGGTAAGTGTTCAAGGAGATAGGGTCATCAAGTCGAAATTGTGTTCTATAATCAAAGCCGTCAAACATGTGAGGAACGGGGGTAGGGCGTATCTATCTTATGTGTTTGACACCAATCGAGGTGTTCCAAAGCTTGAAGATGTGAATGTAGTGAAAGAATATCCGGATGTGTTTCCGGAAGATTTACCGGGGCTCCCGCCTAAGCGGGAAGTAGAATTTAAAATAGAGCTTAACCCGGGTGCAAAGCCGGTAGCTAAAGCTCCTTATTGGTTGGCCCCGACCGAGATGAAAGAATTGATGACGCAACTCCAAGAGTTGCTCGATATAGGTTTTATTAAACCAAGTGTTTCACCATGGGGAGCGCCCGTATTATTCGTGAAGAAGAAAGATGGTTCGATGCGAATGTGCATCGACTATCGAGAGTTGAACAAGTTAACGATGAAGAATCATTACCCGTTGCCCAGAATTGATAACCTTTTTGACCAGCTTCAAGGGGCAAGTTGGTTTTCGAAGATCGATCTGCGGTCGGGTTATCACCAACTGCGTGTACGAGAAGAAGATGTGCCGAAGACTACGTTTCGAACACGATACGGACATTACGAGTTTTTAGTAATGTCCTTTGGGTTAACGAATGCACCAGCTGCATTTATGGATTTAATGAATCGGGTGTGCCGGCCTATGCTTGATAAGTATGTAATCGTTTTCATTGATGATATACTAGTATACTCCCGAAGTGAAGCAGAGCATGCTTCACACTTGCGTGATGTATTGGAAACACTTCGCAAGGAAAAGTTATATGCAAAGTTCTCAAAGTGTGCCTTCTGGCTTAGAGAGGTACAATTTTTGGGTCACGTGATCGATATGGATGGTGTCCGTGTGGACCCGTCCAAAGTAGATGCAGTAATGAATTGGGTACCCCCGAAAAATCCGAGCGAAATAAAGAGTTTTCTAGGCTTGGCTAGGTACTACAGGAGATTTATCCAGGATTTCTCCAAGATAGCCTCGCCCATGACGAAGTTAACAAAGAAGGGTGAGAGGTTTTTATGGGGCGAAGAATAAGAAAAAGCATTTCAAACGTTGAAGGAAATGCTCTCGAATTCCCCGGTATTGACATTACCGGATGGAACGGATGATTTGGTAGTATATACTGATGCCTCCCACCAAGGTTTAGGCTGTGTGTTAATGCAAAGGGGTAAAGTCGTTGCTTACGCTTCAAGACAACTCAAGAAGCATGAAAACAATTACCCAACTCACGATCTAAAGTTGGCGGCAGTAGTTTTCGCTTTGAAAATATGGAGACACTACTTATATGGAGTGAAATGTACAATCTACTCGGATCACAAAAAGCCTCAAGTACTTTTTCGAGCAGAAGGATCTTAATATGAGGCAACGAAGGTGGTTGGAGCTCATCAAGGATTATGATTGTGATATTCATTATCACCCCGGGAAGGCTAATGTAGTGGCGGATGCTCTAAGCCGAAAAGAGTACCAGCCTCCGATTTAGGTGAAATCAATGAGGATGGTAATTACTTCTAAACTCCTTGAAGAAATACGGGAAGCTCAACTAAAATCCTTGAATGCCGATGACTCAAAGAAGGAAAGAACGAAAGGATTTATTCACGACTTGAAAGAAAATGTGAATGGTATGAAAACGAGGTATGACCGAATCTGGATACCTCGGGAATGTAATGTGAAGGAATTACTTTTGAACGAGGCTCACAAGTCTCGATACTCTGTTCATCCAGGAGCTACAAAGATGTATCGAGACTTGAGGATGAATTATTGGTGGCCGGGAATGAAAAGAGACATTGTCAAGTACGTTGCTTAATGTTTGACGTGTTCTCAAGTAAAAGCCGAACACCAAAAGCCGTATGGAAAGTTGCAACCGTTGGAGATACCGGTGTGGAAGTGGGAGCATGTAACGATGGATTTGGTGACTAAACTTCCTAAGACAAGGAAGGGGCACGATGCTATATGGGTAGTCGTTGACCGACTAACCAAAAGTGCACATTTCTTACCCATCCGGAAAACCTATAATTCGGAAAGGAAGGCGGAAGTTTATACGAATGAGATTATATCTCGACATGGGGTTCCGGTGTCTATAGTGTCCGACCGGGATACCCGGTTCACATCCCGTTACTGGAGGAAGTTTCACGAAGAATTGGGGACCTAGTTACATATAAGCACCGCCTACCATCCACAAACCGATGGTCAATTGGAACGAACTATCCAAACGTTAGTGGATATGCTAAGGGCGTGTGTAATGGATTTTGGAGGAAGCTGGGATGATCATCTACCTTTGGTAGAGTTTTCATATAATAATAGTTATCACAACAGCATAAAAATGGCCCCTTACGAAATGCTCTATGGAAGGAAATGTAGAACCCCAGTTTGTTGGGGAGAAGTGGGTCAGCGCGAAATCGCGCCAAAGAATGTAGTAGCCAAAACGAATGAGAAGATTGAGATGGTTAGATCAACAATAAAAGCAGCACAAGATAGACAAAAGTCTTATGCGGATCGGCGACGGCGACCAATTGAGTTCCAAGTGGGAGATCATGTCTTATTAAAGGTTTCCCCATGGAAAGGGATAATTTGTTTTCGTAAACGCGAAAAGCTAGGTCCTCGATACATCGGGCCATTTAAAGTACTCGCTCGAGTCGGGGCGGTGGCGTATCAGTTAGAGTTACCACCCGCGTTTGATGGAATTCATAACACTTTTCATGCGCCGAAACTGCGGAAGTGCCTTGCGGATGAAACGACATACGTTCCCTTGGATGATATTGAAGTGGACGAGAAGTTAAACTATGTGGAAAAGCCCGTGGCAATAAAAGATTTTAAAGTGAAGCAACTCCACAACAAATCCGTTCGACAAGTGTTGGTCCAATGGCAACATCGAAAGGGATCGGATCTTACGTGGGAAGCGGGAGGATGACATGCGAAAGCACTACCCGGAATTATTTGGTACGTATTCAGGTTTCGAGGATGAAACCATCTTTAAGGGGGATAGACTTGTAACACCCCAAATTTCGTATGTGACGTACTCTAATGCTTAATCGCAAAACTTTGACGAAAAGAAATGGTAAATATGAAATTTTACCATTACTAAGATTTATAACATTTAACAAATCAAAACCTCATATATGCATTAAGGTTTACCATGTTAGTAAGTAGAAATGAGATAAAGTGATATGTTCTAAAAGATGAGGGGGTTTAGTGAAAGTTTTGTAATTAAAAACCCTTAACAAAAAAATGCCCAGTACTTGTGTGTGGGGGTGGGTACGATCGAGAGAGAGAGCCAGGAGGAGGTTTTCCTTCAAAACCCTAGTTCTTCAAATTTCCACAAAATCGAAAGAGTAAAGGGCTGAAATTTCAATGCATGAGCTAGGAATCATGATCCCCTAAGTGTTATAAGTGTCAAGTAAGTCGAATTACATGTTTTAATGTTAGTTGATGAAGTGTGATACGTGTAATCAGTGATTCTTATGTGAAATTAGATATGAACACGAGATGTATTAGCATATGGGAGTTGTAATCATGCTTGAAATTGTACACAATGATGATTTGAAGTAAAAACCCATATGTATGTCATAAGATGATTAGAAACCTTGAAACCCTATATGCAAACTAGTATGGTAGGTGTGATTGAAACAATGTGTTTGAAGAAATGTTGATAAATAATTGATGCTACAACCATATGTTATTAGTTAGTATGGTAAAATGTGGAATTAGGGATGTTTATGTTAATACATTGATGAATTATGGAAGAATGTGCTTAAGATAACTGTACTTTATGCTTTGTAAAGAGTACACACGCCACGTGTTTGATGAAATGTCAAAAAAATTGATTTAGTTATGATTTTACATGAATACTTGTTAAATTGATGAGATATGATTTTGGTGGGAATGTATGTGGCTTATAAACATCATATCATATAACAAGGATTGTGAGGGTAATGAAATTACAAAAGCTAAGTATATGAAGTTGTGATGTATAGGATCAAAGAAGGAAGAAGGAGCAAGTCACTCCAAAGCGCAAGGAAATCAAGATCACGGTAAGTTCATATGAACTTAATTCTCCTTTATATGTAGATTTACGAATGATAGTTTGGTAATAAAAATCTTTATGTAGAATTGTATGATTGTTCATGGTAAAATTGTGATATGTTGTATGTTGGGAAATTGATAAGAAGTACAATAGTAACGGATGTATAATGACCACTTCAAGTGGACCGAAAAATGTTTGGAAAGTAAGATGTCGTAATGGATAAGAATTGACTTGTTGATAACGGGTCAAAATAATGAAAGTATGACAAATCGTATGGTATGTATCGACCCATTTCGGACGGGTCAGAAAGTTTACATGTTGAATGTATCCGAAAGAAAGGTAGAAAAGCTTAAAGAAAACTTATGCTAGAATGCAAAGGATGAATTAAAATAAAGATGTTGACAAATATACGAATTTTGTTAACGGGTCAAATAATAATAGGTAAAGGAAAGATTTGAAATTTGATTATGTATGTCGAACTAATGAATGTTGGTGTTGTGAATGATAGGTAAATCTCATGCTTGATGACGGCGAGCTCGGACCGAACACACTGCATCGCCCTTTATACGCTTCCGGTTAAAGTCGTCTTTTGTAAATGGGTCAAAACACTTTCTTAATGTAAATGTTAAACTTATGTTTAGAATGTTTCGTAAGCAAGTTAGGATCTTAAACTTTATTTTGGTAGTTTGTACATAACACTTTTGATGAAATCTTGTATGGTTATGACTTATATGTCTTTTGAAAAGTGTCGAAGTTTTTAGTTGAATGGAAATTGTTAAAAGCAGGGAATTGCTTATGGTACGAATAGGTCATGCCAAATTTTGTCAAAATTAGTGTGTATTCTTTTATCTTTTGAATGTTGAAAAAGTGGGCGTTATATGTTTCAAAAAGATGATCCGTTTCTCTCTTTCAAACGGTGATCAGTTATGTGTCTATGGCGATGTATCTTCGAAGGAATTAAAGTTGATGTCTTGTATTCAAGCGAGCAAGTATCTCCGCAAGTAATACTTGGCATTCTTAGCTCACATTGTAGTAGCGGAGGAGGAAAAGAAGCCAACGGAAAAGGTACTTGTGGTTTGTGATTTTCCTAATGTTTTTCCTGACGAATTACCTGGTCTACCCCCTGCTCGTGATATCGCCTTTCGTAACGACCTTATCCCTGGAGCTAACCCGGTTGCCAAAGCTCCTTATCGTCTTGCTCCCTCGGAAATGCTTGAACTTTCTAGCCAACTCCAGGAATTACTTGATAAAGGCTTCATACGCCCTAGCACATCTCCAAGGGGCGCACCTGTCCTTTTCGTGAGAAAGATGGATGGATCATTCCGAATGTACATCGATTATAGGGAACTCAACAAGCTTACCATCAAGAATCGCTACCCTTTACCACGAATCGACGATTTATTTGATCAACTACAAGGCGCTACGTGCTTCTCTAAGATCGATTTACGCTCTGGTTATCATCAGCTGCGAATTCAGGAGGAAGATATTCCGAAAACCGCTTTTCGTACCCGTTATGGCCATTACGAATTTGTGGTCATGCCTTTTGGTCTCACAAACGCACCCGCAGTCTTCATGGATTTGATGAACCGTGTGTTTAAACCTTTCCTTGATCGCTTCGTTATTGTGTTTATCGACGACATTCTTATCTATTCGAAGACGAAAGCCGAACACGTGCAACATCTTCGTTTAATTCTCGAGCTCTTACAAGGAAATCGCCTCTATGCCAAATTCTCCAAGTGTGAATTCTGGCTCGAGAAGGTTCAATTCCTCGATCACATTGTTAATAGTCAAGGTATTCACATCGACCCCACGAAGATCAAAGAAGTTAATAGTTGGATTCCACCAAAAACCCCGTCCGAAGTTCGCCCTTTTCTCGAATTGGCTGGTTATAATCGCCGTTTTATCGCTGATTTCTCTAAAATCGTCGTCCCTCTCACCTCTTTAACGCATAAAGACAAGCCTTTCGTTTGGGGAACCGAACAAGAGGACGCCTTTCAAACTCTAAAGCATATGCTCTGCAATGCTCCCGTACTCGCGCTACCGATTGAAAGGACGATTTCGTTGTCTATTGCGATGCCTCTAACCTAGGTCTTGGTTGTTTCCTTATGCAACGAGACAAGGTTATCGCGTACGAATATTGACAACTCAAGGTCCACGAGAAGAACTACACAACCCACGATCTCGAACTCGGTACAGTTGTTTTTGCGTTAAAGATTTGGCGACACTACCTGTATGGTACCAAGTGTACGGTCTTCACTGACCATAAGAGCCTACAACACATCTTGAACCAGAAAGATCTTAACATGCGCCAACGCAGATGGGTTGAACATCTCAACTACTACGACTGCGAGATACGCTACCATCCAGGCAAAGCAAACATCGTTGCCGATGCCCTCAGTTGACGGAGCTATGTGTATGGCGTTCGCGATATGCAAGCCCAACACGACCTCGAAGCCCTCATTCGCGACGCTCAACACGCTTGTTTTCTCGAGAACACCTTGAAGGAAGAAATAATGTCACGCCCCCGACCCAGTTTCCTGGTTCGAACGCTGCGGGACAGAAAACCCGTGGTATTAGTATTTAATTTGGCAGCATATATTTTTAACAGGATCGTTTAAACTGAAAACACCCCTTTATTTTATATCAGATTTCGGGACAAACCCCGTTATTTACAATAAAGGAATTCCACTGGGAAATTCCCTGTTTACAAAAACATGTTTATTTATGCACTGAGCCACTTTATCCAAGCTGGTAGTGCTACACGGCACTTTTCCTTGTTCACAGTAAATCACCTGAAACATGTTTAAAAAGATTTTATCAGTGGGGAAATACTGGCGAGTCATTCAATTTGCATAAAAGGACACATTGTTATAGATTACAGTATTAAGAGCGATTACAGTTGCCCCTGTCTTATAATTAGCTGGTTCAGTTGTCACTCGACCGGATCTATGACTGTAGTCATATCACTATTGGGTCCTTTCACCCCAAAAGTGACGTGTATCACTATTTAGGTCATTTCACCTAAAAGTGATAAAACAATAGTAATTGTGCACAATACCCCACTTACTGCCAGTAATTTAAGATAACAAAGACTTAATCCCTGTAACATATAACTGGAAAACATTTAGGTATTGTAAAACACTTTTGATGAAAAGAGAATGACTCACTTTGCAAGTTAGTTGGACAGAGTTTTGCCTACTGATTAAGCTTGGTAACCTAGTTAAAATAACAATGCACACGAACTAGGTTAATAACTTAATACAACATTTACGATAAGCTCACGAAATCAAAACCCTCACGACGAATGACAAAGTATAGCCCGAGTCCAGGCAGCACTTAAACATCCATCGGATCGGTTTCAATCGATCGGACATTGTATCGTAACAGTGATCGAGTTATTACCCTGTAATCATAGCAGAGATTCGGTAGTATGACTATTTGGAACGAAACAGTGTGTATGTAATGAAATTTTTCGTCGAAATAATCAAGCCATGCAAGTGCCAAACCCCTGCATTTTATACTGGATTTTGGTCCCTCCCGCGTGTCGCGCCAGGAACCCTAGCCTCTGGCGCGTGTCGCGATGGTGACCAGTTTAGGCTAGGGTAGCCTCGTGTCCAGTATAGCATGGGTGAGTCAAGTTTAACGAATTTTCGTGATTTAATATCGTTTTATGAGGATAATTATCAATTGGGGGATACCCCCCTCGAGTTTTAGGGGGTCCTGATTCTAGTTTTGACCGTAAAGAAAATTTAAGGGTCATGCCATACTATTTGGGGGTCTCAATTAGGGTTTCCTAATGGGCATTATTAAAGTAGGAAATAATAATTTTGGTAAGGGTTGTTACATCCTCCCCACCTTGTTTAAAATCTCGTCCTCGAGATTTATTGGAACAAGTAAGGGTACTTTCGCTTCATCTCAGATTCCAGTTCCCAAGTGTACTCAAGTCCTCTCTTTGAATCCCACTTTACCTTGACCAGTACCAATCTCTTGTGCTTGAGGAACTTGACCTTTCTGTCTTCTATTTGAAGAGGTTTCTCAATAAATTTCAGCTTTTCATTTACCTCTATATCTTGAAGAGGTACTACCAGTGATTCATCAGATAGACACTTGTTAAGATTGGATACATGAAACACATCATGTACCCCGGCTAATTCTTCTGGTAGTTGTAAACGATAGGCAACTGGTCCTATTCGTTGAGTAACTGTGAATGGTCCTATGTACCTTGAACTTAGCTTTCCCTTCTTACCGAACCGAACTACCCCTTTCCAAGGAGAAACTTTCAATAATACCGTATCACCAATTTGGAATTCCAGCGGCTTGCGTCGATTGTCTTCATAACTCTTCTGGCGATCTCGAGCCGTTTTCAGTCTTTCCTTGATTTGGGTTATCTTGTCGGTGGTTTCCTGAACAATCTCGGGGCCTGATAATTGACTTTCTCCTATTTCTGCCCAACATACTGGAGTTCTGCACTTTCGTCCATATAGTGCTTCGAACGGGGCAGCATTGATGCTGGTGTGGTAACTATTGTTATAGTAGAATTCTATTAGGGGTAAGGGGTCATCCCAACTTCCACCGAAATCTATTACACATGCCCTGAGCATGTCTTCTAGGGTTTGAATCATCCTTTCACTTTGTCCATCTATCTGGGGATGATAGGCAGTACTTAGATTTAATCGCGTCCCCATTGCTTGTTGGAAACTTGTCCAAAAATGTGAAGTGAAACGACTATCCCTATAAAAAACAATGGAGAGTGGAACTCCATGTAGTGATACTACCTCGTCTACGTATAACTTGGCCAATCTCTCCATGCTAAAGGTTTCTTTCATGGGTAGGAAATGAGCTGATTTGGTTAATCGATCTACAATCACCCAGATTGCATCGTTACCTTTTCTGGTCTTGGGTAGCTTAGTAACAAAATCCATAGTTATTAGTTCCCATTTCCATACATGCATTTCTAACTGCTGAAGTAAACCTGAGGGTTTCTGGTGTTCTGCCTTAACTTGCGAACAAGTTAGGCACTTAGAAACGTATCTAGCTATGTCCTTCTTCATTCCTATCCACCAGAAATTATTTCTTAAATCTTGGTACATCTTATTATTACCAGGGTGCATTTTATATCTAGATTTATGGGCTTCCTCTAAAATCTTATTTCTTAAGTCTCATTGTTTAGGTACCCAAATCCTTTTCTTATGGAATCTCCAGATTCCATCAGTCCCCTGTTCTAATTCCTTAATTCTTCCTTTCATTCCTTCAGCATCATCCTTGATTGATGTTTCCTGAATGTTCTTAAGTTGTTTCGTTAAATCTAATTGGAGATTTAATCTAAGAGCAAGAACTCGTTTTTGCTTTTCATGATACTTACGACTGAGGGCATCTGCTACTAGATTTGCCTTCCCTTCGTGATATAGGATATCACAGTCGTAGTCACTTAGAATTTCCATCCATCTTCTTTGTCTCATGTTTAATTCCTTTTGCCCAAATATGTATCTTAAACTCTTATGATCCGTATAGACAGTAAACTTACTCCCATACAGATAATGTCTCTAAATTTTAAGGGAAGAATTATTGCTCCTAATTCTAAGTCATGAGTCGTATAATTTTCTTCGTGCTTTTTCAACTGTCTTGATGCATACGCAATTACCTTTTTGCGTTGCATTAGCACACATCCTAATCCCAATTTAGAAGCATCGCAGAAGATTTCAAAATCTTTTGTTCCGTCTGGTAAGGCTAGAATTGGGGCATTTGTTAATCTTTGCTTTAAGATCCTAAAAGCCTCTTCTTGCTTAGGTCCCCATTCAAACTTAACTGTTTTACAGGTTAACTTAGTTAATGGAACAACAATTTTCGAAAAGTCTTTGATGAAGCTTCTATAATATCCCACTAATCCTAGAAAACTTCTAACTTCGGTAGCTGATTGCGGAATTTTCCAATTTGTAATTGCTTCTATCTTTGAAGGATCTACGTGAATACCTTCATGATTCACCATGTGACCTAAGAATTGCACTTCCTGTAGCCAAAATTCACACTTCGAGAATTTGGCGTAAAGCTTTTCCTTTCTTAACAAAGTTAAGAGTGCATATAGGTGCTCACAATGTTCGTCCTGACTTTTGGAATAAATAAGTATATCGTCGATGAAGACAATTACAAATTTATCCAAATACGGCTTACAGATCCTATTCATCATGTCCATGAATGCTGCAGGAGCATTAGTTAGTCCGAACGGCATGACTGTAAAGTCGTAGTGACCATACCTAGTCCTGAAAGCAGTTTTAGGTATGTCTTCTTCTTGTACCTTCAGTTGGTGGTATCCGGAGCGTAAATCTATCTTAGAAAAATATCTAGCTCCCTGAAGTTGATCAAAAAGATCGTCAATCCTAGGTAATGGGTATCGATTCTTAATTGTAACCTTATTCAACTCCCTGTAGTCGATACACATCCGCATCGAACCATCCTTCTTCTTTAAAAAAAGCATAGGTGCTCCCCAAGGGGATGAACTAGGTTGTATGAAACCTTTGCTTAATAATTCATCTAACTGCCTTTTCATTTCTAACATCTCTGTGGGTGCTAACCGATAGGGTGCCTTAGCTATTGGTGTAGTTCCAGGAATTAGATGAATTCTAAACTTTACTTCTCTATTTGGGGGTAATCCAGGTAATTCTTCTGGGAATACATCCGGGTATTCTGACACTACTGAGATTTCCTTAAGTTCCTTACCTTTAGTGTTAATGATTACCGAAATCATATACACTATTCCTTGTTTTTGATTATAACTAGCAACTTTCATTACTGAAATGAACTTCATTGGTTTACGCGGCTTATCTCCTGTTATCAAAATTACTTCTCCTATTGGCGTACGTATTTCTATGGAATTCTGATCACAGAGGATTCGAGCATGGTTGGCTACTAACCAATCCATTCCTAATACGACATTGAATCCAGCTAAATTCATAGGTAGCAGGTTTGCAGAAAATTTATGGCCTGAGAGTTCTATTTTTCCTTCTTGCAAAACCTTATCTATGTTATAAGAATTTCCTTCGGCCGTTTCTACCGTATACATCTGCCTAAGTTTGGTTAAAGGTTGCTTAAGAGCTTGGCAGAATGAAGTATTTATAAAACTTTGGTTTGCACCAGAGTCAAATAATACTTTTGCGTAAATGCCATGTACAAGAAATGTACCAGCTATCATATCGGGAATTAGATCTGCTTCTTGCGTCGTCAGCTAAAAGGCTATTGCATTCTTCTTATTAGCTCCTTCAGCAGGTTTGGTCTTGTTGTCAGCGGGTTTAACCAGTTTTGGGCAGTCGGGCCTAAAGTGCCCTGTTTCTCCGCAATTGTAGCAGATGATGGATTTCTTCCTGCAATTGTCCTCTTGGTGCTCTGGAATTTTGCAGAAATTACAGTACCCCTTACATTTTCCAAAATGCTTTCTTTTACAGGTACTGCAAAACAGAGCAGTGGAGGATTGCCCGGTTCCCTTTTTCTTGAAGTTATTGGCATTATTACCCCTACAAAAACCTTGGGTAATCTTTTGGGCCAATTCCTTTTTCCTGTTCTCTTCTCTAGTGCGTACCAGTCCGTCAGTCAGGGTGTTGGCCAGTTCGACCGCATCGTCAATTGTGCGAGGTCTCGCAGCTTTGACGATATCACGAATCTCGCTAATTAAACCCCAAATATAGCGAGAAATAAGTATCGGTTCTGGCGAAGCCAGAGTTGGCACATATCTAGCATACTCGAAAAATTTCGAAGTATACCCTCGACAGTCAACATCCACCATCCGGTGGTTCAGGAACTTATTCGTCATTTGTTCCTTTTCATAGGCGGGACAAAATTTCTTTTCTATCAGTTCCTTAAATTCTCCCAGCTCATGGCATAAGCCACGCCACTTCCTTTAGCTTGCAGAATTGTGTTCCACGATTCAAACGCCTCTTCCTTGAAAAGGTGGGATGCATACATCACCTGATCTTCTTCCGCGCACTTACTTATTTTAATCACAGCTTCGGTCTTTTCCAACCAACGCAGTGCGGCAGTTGCCCCTTCATTGCCTGCAAATTCGACTGGCTTACAGGCAAGAAATTCCTTGTAAGTGCAACCAGTCATTGCCACTTTCATTCTCTTAAGAAATGGGGCCTGAACCATATTATTATCATTATTGCTGCCTCCATTTACACTGTTACTGAAATTATCATCGCGGGTGCGTTTGCTGTGGTTAGCTTGTGAAGGTTCAACGGGATTTCTAGCAGTAGCGATGATTGCTAGGATAGCATTGGCTATTCCCTGGGCAACGATATTTTCTATATCTTGTCTATTAAGAAAATGATCCTCATTGTTTTGTTCAGACTGATTAACTTCATTGACCGGTTCATTTACTGCGTTTTCCATCTGAATCATTAACAACATATATATTACTGTCACAGAATGGATGGCAATCAAACATAACAAAGTAATCATAACACATCATCACGTCAATACATATAGCCAAAACCGTCGACCTTGCGACATTCATATAAATTTATAATATTATGCGTTGATACAAACCATCTATTTTACAAAAGTTTTATTTTTAGTTATTATTATAATATTATATTATTATTATTATACATTATTATTATTATTATTATACATATATTATTATATTATGTTATTTTTATTATACAAAAACTTTCAACCACAGTAAACCGGCTATTTCAGAAACGACGCTCCCTCTCGTCATATTTCCACGTAATGTTTTCCCCCACTTCACGAATCCGATTTCCCGCATCCACCAGCTCCTCGCCATAGCGGCGTAATTCGGCAACGTTTTCTGCGCTCATAGGTGGGTATGGTTCAGGATCAAACTGGGGAAAGTAGACATTGGGGTTATTCATAAAATTCTGAAATTGCCAGTCGCTCGTCCACCATTCCTCCAATTCTCCGGGAAGAAGTTGGGGGTTGACTATCGGTTCTGGAATGGCGGGTTCCAAATTAATTGGAAGTTCAGATTGGACGGGAAAATTGAAAAGGGTTTCGTCTGCAGGTCCGATGAGGTCACAGTTTGCTAGTTTTCGATCTAATTCTTCCCAAGGTGGCAATTCTTGGGCTTGACCAGAGCTCTCCCCTATTTCCTTTCCTTTGCCCTTTGGATCCTTCGTCTTTTTAACCTTTTGGGTAGCCGGCTTCTTCCTTCGTCCACGTTTCCAGTCTAAGAGTCTTCTCCTCTTTTTAGGCTTGGGTTTATCATGGGGCTGGGCCTGGAACACTGGTGGTTCCTCAGTATCCGCTTGATAGCCGGATTGGGTTCCTGTTCTCTCCATATCGGTGGTATGGATGGTAAAGTTTCGGAGTGCCTCCGACAGTTCATTCATGTTGTTAGCACACATGAAGAAACACATACAAATTTAAGTTAAAATTTTATTTATTAAATTAAATTTTCATAGAATCACAGAATGGCAATCCGAGAAATTAAATATTTCTAAATACTTAATGGGCTTAAATCAGTGGCTCTGATACCACATTTTTCTGTCACGGCCCCCGACCCAGTTTCCTGGTTCAAACGCCGCAGGACAGAAAACCCGTGGTATTAGTATTTAATTTGGCAGGGGAAATTTTTATCATGATCGTTTAAACTGAAAACACCCCTTTATTTTATTTCAGATTTCGGGACAAACCCCGTTATTTACAATAAAGGAATTCCACTGGGAAATTCCCTGTTTACAAAAACATGTTTATTTATGCACTGAGCCACTTTATCCAAGCTGGTAGTGCTACACGGCACTTTTCCTTGTTCACATTAAATCACCTGAAACATGTTTAAAAAGATTTTATCAGCTGGGAAATACTGGCTAGTCATTCAATTTGCATAAAAGGACACATTGTTATAGATTACAGTATTAAGAGCGATTACAGTTGCCCCTATCTTATAATTAGCTGGTTCAGTTGTCACTCGACCGGATCTATGACTGTGGTCATATCACTATTGGGTCCTTTCACCCAAAAGTGACGTGTATCACTATTTAGGTCCTTTCACCTAAAAGTGATAAAACAGTAGTAATTGTGCACAATACCCCACTTACTGCCAGTAATTTAAGATAACAAAGACTTAATCCCTGTAACATATAACTGGAAAACATTTAGGTATTGTAAAACACTTTTGATAAAAAGAGAATGACTCACTTTGCAAGTTAGTTGGACAGAGTTTTGCCTACTGATTAAGCTTGGTAACCTAGTTAAAATAACAATGCACACGAACTAGGTTAGTAACTTAATACAACATTTACGATAAGCTCACGAAATCAAAACCCTCACGACGAATGACAAAGTATAGCCCGAGTCCAGGCAGCACTTAAACATCCATCGGATCGGTTTCAATCGATCGGACATTGTATCGTAGCAGTGATCGAGTTATTACCCTGTAATCGTAGTAGAGATTCGGTAGTATGACTATTTTGAACGAAACAGTGTGTACGTAATGAAATTTTTCGTCGAAATAATCAAGCCATGCAAGTGCCAAACCCCTGCATTTTATACCGCAATGGGTTTAAACTATATTTTTAAAACGCATTAATGAACGTATGTTACAACGCTTAATCAAAACGCAGCTATCGCATTTAACGCTACTCATAACACTTACTGTTTAAACGCATTTTATCGCATGTTACATCGCTCGTTAGACTAAACGCTTGTCACAACGCAAACTCGAAACGCGGATTGGTTATTTATTTACATGGGAGATTATGTGTTTACTTGGTTAACTGATTACTTGTGTGTGCTTTCTATATATTATATGTATGGTTACCATCCGCTTGGCAGGCCATCCGACCCAACTCTCCACCGACTTAACTTTTCCTCTCCCTCTATAAATACTACCCATACGCCTCATTTCACTGATTTGACATCTCCATCCGACCACACGCACTCAAGTCACTCTCAATCACTTTTGGACCCAATTCAAGGCTATTTCGTAAGTATTTCTTCTCTAATCTTGTACAATCTTCATCACTAAACACTTCTACATCATCTTCTCCATCAAAATCAAACACAAACACTTGTTTTCTTCTCAAAATCCGCTGGTTTTGACCTCTTGAAGGTGTCCTTCATTCATCTTGCATATGCAACCTATTGTGGAACACCAACTCATCAAGATTGGTTCAGATCTAGGGCATTTCCACAACTTCTCAACTAAGTTTTGCAAGATTTCACACTTCTTCATCTGCTTTCAAACTTTTCTTTAACTTTCACCCAAAAACCGATGGGATCTGGGTTCATTCAGACTCTCCACTCAATCCTTAGTTGAGAGACGAATTGAAAACGGATTTCCATCGAAGAGATGACCGAATTACGGGTCAAACATGAAAGATCACCAAGAACAGCTCGACTGATCAAATGGGGTTATTCCCATCCGGTCGAATGAACTGAATCTTGATTTGTTTCCGTTGTTTGACGCGTCGTCACGCAGTCTCTATTTACCCAAAACCGTTGTTTAACGAAAAGTTTTACAAAACTTCAAGACACGGACCATCGGACCGAATGGCCATCCATCCGGATGATCATCCGTCCGGATGGCCTGTCCCTTAAAACCTCGAATGTTCAACATTTTGATTAAACTCCGAACTTAAACGATTTACAAACAACACACACTCCTTCGAATGGCCACCCGTTCGAATGGTCATCCGCTCAGATGACCATCCGCTCGAATGGGTACTCATCCGTTCGACATTCTGTTTACGCACTGTTCAACGCTTACGCTACTGTTATATGCTCAGGCCAACTTAACGCGCTCCCTTCAATCCAACCGACCGTGTTTACTAGCTAAACACGCACTGTGAGTATACTCGAACCCTTTTTCGCTTAACGCACTTTTGGGTGTTACATATGTTCTATATCAAAACACAACACACACAACACTTAAACGATTTACAAACGCTAACCACTCTCGCATGTTATACGTGATTTGATGAATGCTTGTATGTTATGTTTACACAGTGATTACTGTTTACCACCCTTAGCAACGATAGTACTATAGTTTGGACTCAGCACATGTTTATTCAGGAGTTGTTAAGGTTATTACTTCACGTGTACACAGTGGTGGACATGTGTCGCGCATCCTACAACTCGCAGTCATGTTGGTATTGCTTGTATCATTGTCGATAGCTTACTTGATTCACCTCTCTTCGTGTTACATGCTGGTTATGCGTAAACGCTTTCTATAATATTATCTATGCAAACTTGTGTGCTCACCTTTACATTTTATGTATTGACTTTATTTTAACGTATGTGACAGGTTGAATGGATGTTATGCTATGCTGAATCAAGATAGGCAGTCTAGAAACTACACTAATAGAAATCTATGTTGTCGGACTTGTTTTGTTTGAGAGGAACTCGTTATCTGTAATAATTGTTTGTGGAATGTTTGTTGATTGGTATGGGACAATTAACCTTTTAAATATTGTCGCTTAATATTTGTTATGGACTCTCTTGAGCAATCTGGTTCGCCTAGTGCCGCGCCCCGATATTTCCGCCATCGGTTGGGGTGTGACATAAATTTTAAGTGTTAAAAAAATACAGATTCTTAATATACATAAGGAAAGTAAAATGGCATATTTACCCATGATGCACATGAACTATGAACAATAAACATGGTTGATGTCAAACAATTCAAAAGAAATGAGAGCCATATCGATGTAATGGATTTAAACGTATTTAATTTAAGGGAAAATTACGAAAATAGTCATTGATCACTATGACTTTCAAAAATAGCCACCTCATGCGTCCTTGGAGCGGCGCATCATGCGCGGGATGCGTCCTTCAAGCACGGGATGCGTATTTGGAGCGAAACCCAATAAAAAATGGAGATGTGGCCACGGGATGCGTCCTTCAAGCACGGGATGCGTCTTTGGAGCGAGGCATCATGCACGGGATGAGTCGGGCAAGTTTCTGAAGCGTCCGGTGAGGTTTCCGGCGAGTTGCAGTTTTCTGGGGAGTTTGAAAGATCATATTGCAGGTTATGAAATGGACATTAAAGTTGATTGATAAAAAATTATTCAATCAAAGAGTTGGATTTCTGGAAACATAAATTTGCATAATGAGGTAGTTTTCCAAAAATTTGAATTCAAGTTAGTTAGCTCTACAGTGCTAACCTTCACGAGAAAAAGCACACCTCAGATTGTATAGGATTACCGATTCGTTCAATCAGGGAGAGCTGGAAGAAGAAAAGACATCATTCAGCATTTACTTTTTTCAAAACTACCTCAATATGTCCATTATATCTACGTATAAATAGTTGTCACACCCCAACCGATTACAGAAACATCGGGGCGCGACACTAGACGAACCAGATTGCTCAAGAGAATCTATAACAACTACTAAATGATAATATTTAAAAGGTTAATTGTCCCATACCAATCAACAAATATTCCATAAACAATTATTACGGATAACGAGTTTCTCTCAAACAAAACAAGTCCGACAACCTAGATTTCTATTGCTGTGGTTTCTAGACTGCCTATCTTGATTCCGCAAAAGATAGCATTCTATCAACCTGTCACATACGTTAAAATAAGTCAATACACAGAGTGAACTAGTAAGTTATCGAAAGCGTTTACGCATAGTATAATAGTATAGAAAGCGTTTACGCATAACCAACACGTAACACGTAGAGATGTGAACTAGTAAGTTATCGAAAAAGATACTATCAATACCAATGACTGCGAGTTGTAGAATGCGCGACACATGTTTACCACTGCGAACACGTGAAGTAAATAACCTTAACAACCCCTGAATAAACAGGTGCTAAGTCAAAACTATAGTACTATCGTTGCTAAGGCAGGCAGACAGTAATCAATATGTAAACATAACAAACAAGCATTCATCGAATCACGTATAACATGCGAGAGCGGTTAGCGTTTCTAAAGCGTTTGGTATAGTGTGCGTTGGGTTTTTTATATAGGGAACGTATGTAACACCCAAAAGTGCGTTAAGCGAAAAAGGGTTCGAGTATACTCACAGTATGTGTTTAACAAGTAAACACAGCCTTGGATTGAAGGGAGCGCTTGGAGTTAGCCTGAGCATAGAACAGCAGCGTAAGTGTTGAACGGTGTGTAAAACAGCGTGTCGTAAGGTAACTGAGCGGATGAGCACAACCCATCCAGACGGATGGACATCCGGTCGGATGGTCATCCGATCGGATGGCCATTCGGACGGTTGGCCATTCGAGTGAGTGTGTGAGTGTTTGTGAAATTGTTGTAACTTGAAGTTTTCGTTGTAGCGTTTAAATAGTTTAAAGTATAAACCCTGAGTCATCCGGTCGAATGGTCATCTGGACGGATGGACATTCGATCGGATGGCTATTCGAGTGAGAAGAAGGTAGTTTGTATTTTTTCGTAAAATTTTCTAAGTAAAAGCTTGAAGTTTAACGGAGATGGCATGATGACGTGTCAAACAACGAAAAATACACCAGGGTCCAGTTCATCCGATCGGATGGGAACCACCCCATTCGAGCGTACTCACTGTTCTTTTGGTGAAGTCTCATGTTCAACCTGTTAATCGGTCATCCCTGCGGTGGTAATCCGTTTTCAAGCTGACCCTCAACTATGTAGTGAGCTAAGAGCCTGAATGAGCATGGATTCCATCGGTTTTTTAGTAGAAGAGTGTAAAAGAGTTGAAAGAAATAGTTGAAAACAGATGCAAAGGTGTGAAATCCTTTTAAATCTTCACAAGATTTCATGTTGTGAGTGTGGAAATCCTTTAGATCTGGACCAAAATCGATAGGATGACGTCACCTAGTGAACACCATCTTCAAGTAGTCCAAATCCGGCGATTTCCGTAAGAAAAAATGTGATTTTGATGGAAAAGAGGATGAGAAAGTGTGTATTGATGATGGAAGTACAAGATTTAGGGAGAAAAGCTTACCAAAAAGCCTTGAATCGCGTGAAATAGAGCTGAGAATGGCTTGAGAGCGAGTTGGTTCGGATGGAGAGCTGTCACATCAGTGAACAGTAAAGTGTGGGGGTATTTATAGGCTGAGAGAGGAAGTGAGGTGGTGGAAGTTGGGTCGGATGGCTAGTCGACCGAATGGCCATCCGATCGGATGGTCATCCAGACGGTCCATTCGATCAGCTGGTTATCCGGACAGCCTAGTTGTGCGAGTTGGTTTTCCAACCTTCGTTTCGTGCGTTTAGCGTTGCGTTTAGTCGGGTTGCGAGTGAGCGTTTGAGTGTGTAAGCATTGTGTTGATAACCACATCACATTTAAACTAATTACCAGATAAACTAAAATACATAAAAGTAAATCTGCGTTTTGAGTCTGCGTTGTGTTTGCGTTGAGTTCGCGTTGCGATAGCGTTTGCGAGTTAACCATACACAATAATATGTAAAGCACACACACAAGTAGTCAAGTAAGCACACACACAAGTAATCAAGTAACTAATAAATAACCAATCCGCGTTTTGAGTTTGTGATGTGAGAGCGTTGTGAAAGCGTTTAGTCTAAACAAGCGATAAAATGCGTGTAAATAGTATGCGTTGTAATCATGTGTTTAATAATACTTGATTAAAAATATAGTCTAAAATACTTAACCCCTTTGCGATAATCGGAATCTCGAGAGTACAAGGCAATTAAGCAGTAAATGACAGATCTAGTAATGACCCGAAGAGTCGGGTTGTTACAACCTCCCCTACTTTAGGAAATTTCGTCCCGAAATTAAGTAGTGTCGTAACAAAGATTTGCGGGTATTTAGCTTTCATATCACTTTCGAGTTCCCAAGTGAACTCAGCGCCGCGTTTGCCTTCCCAGCAAACCTTCACTATAGGAATGTGAGAGCGTCGAAGTTTCTTGGTCTCTCGGTCCATGATTTCTACTGGCCTTTCCACGAAATGTAGAGTTTCATTAACTTGCAAGTCCTCAAGAGGGACATGCAGATTTTCTTCAGCTAAGCACTTTTTGAGGTTCGAGGCGTGGAAGGTCGGATGTGCGTTGTTGAGTTCCTCCGGTAATTCGAGTAAGTAGGCCACTTTGCCAATCCTTCCCAGAATCTTAAAGGGTCCCACGTATCGTGACGCTATCTTTCCTTTCTTGCCGAATCGGATCACCCCCTTCCAAGGTGAAACCTTTAGGAGTACGTGTTCACCAACTTCGAACTCAAGGGGCTTGCGGCGTTTATCGGCGTAACTCTTTTGACGACTCCGAGCTTTCAAGAGATTGTCTTGGATTTGGAGGATCTTGTTAGTCGTTTCTTGTAGTAATTCAGGACCGGTGATTTGTGCGTCTCCGATCTCGTGCCATACAATAGGCGATCGACATTTTCTTCCATATAATGCCTCAAATGGTACCATTTGAATGCTGGTGTGATAACTGTTATTGTACGAGAATTCTACTAAAGGTAAATGCGTATCCCAATTACCACCAAAATCTATAACGCATGAACAAAGCATGTCTTCAAGGGTGCGAATCATGCGCTCAGTCTGACCGTCGGTCTGGGGATGGAAAGCGGTACTGAGATTAAGAGTAGTACCGAGAGCAGATTGAAAAGTCTCCCAGAGGCGCGAAGTGAACCGACCATCGTGGTCAGAGATGATGTCACGAGGTGTCCCATGTCGACAAATGACTTCGTCGGTATAGATTCGTGCTAATCGTTCTACCTTGAAGTCTTCTCGTATCGGTAAAAAGTGCGCGGATTTCGTAAGACGATTAACGATAACCCAAATGCTATCGTGACCTGATGGCTTGCGCGGGAGTTTCGTAATGAAATCCATAGCTATAATCTCCCATTTCCACATCGGGATCTCGGGTTGTTCGAGTAAGCCAGAGGGTCGTTGATGTTCTGCCTTGACTTTCGAACAGGTCAGGCATTTTGAAACGTAGAGAGCGATATCCTTCTTCATCCCTGGCCACCAATACCTGGAGCGAAGGTCCTGGTACATTTTTTCAGCACCCGGGTGAATGGAATATCGAGATTTGTGGGCTTCAGTTAGCAACATCTCTCGGAGATTATTGCGACTAGGTATCCAAATGCAGTCGAGATAGTGAAAAATAGCATTCGGTTTATTCACTCGTTGGTTTTCGGCTCTGAGTATTCTTTCTTCCTTCAAAGTGTTCTCGAGAAAAAAGGTGTGTTGTGTATCACGAATGAGAGCTTCAAGGTCGTGTTGGGCTTGAACGTTATGAACACTATGTAGATAGCTTCGTCGGCTAAGGGCATCGGCGACGACATTTGCTTTGCCTGGGTGGTAGCGTATCTCACAATCGTAATCGTTGAGAAGTTCAACCCATCTGCGTTGGCGCATGTTTAGTACTTTCTGGTTCAAGATGTGTTGTAGGCTCTTATAGTCGGTGAAGACCGTACACTTGGTACCATACAGGTAGTGTCGCCAAATCTTTAACGCAAAAACAACTGCACCGAGTTCGAGATCGTGGGTTGTATAGTTCTTCTCGTGGACCTTGAGCTGTCGAGATGCGTACGCGATAACCTTGTCTCGTTGCATGAGAACACAACCAAGCCCAAGGTTGTAGGCATCGCAATAAACAACAAAGTCGTCGTTTCTATCGGGTAGCGCAAGTATGGGAGCATTGCAGAGCATATGCTTTAGAGTTTGAAAAGCATCCTCTTGTTCGGTTTCCCAAACGAAAGGCTTGTCTTTATGCGTCAAGGAGGTAAGCGGAACGGCGATCAGCGATAAAACGGCGATAATAACCTGCCAATCCGAGAAAAGAATGAACTTCGGATGGAGTTTTCGGTGTAATCCAGCTTTTAACTGCTTCGATCTTCGCGGGGTCGACGAGAATACCGTGACTATTAACAATGTGACCGAGAAATTGAACCTCCTCAAGCCAAAATTCGCACTTAGAGAACTTAGATTAGAGGCGATTTCCTTGGAGAAGCTCGAGAACTAAACAAAGATGCTGCGCGTGTTCAGTTTTCGACTTCGAGTAAATGAGGATATCGTCAATAAACACAATAACGAAGCGATCAAGGAATGGTTTACACACATGGTTCATCAAATCCATGAAGACTGCGGGTGCGTTTGTAAGACAAAAGGGCATCACGACGAATTCATAATGGCCATAGCAGGTTCGAAAAGCGGTTTTAGGAATATCTTCCTTCTGCATCCGTAGCTGATGATAACCAAAACATAGATCAATCTTAGAGAAACATGTAGCACCTTGCAGTTGATCAAACAAATCGTTAATTCAGGGTAGAGGATAGCGATTCTTGATAGTAAGCTTATTGAGTTCCCTATAATCGATGCACATTCGGAATGGTCCATCCTTCTTTTTCACGAAAAGGACAGGTGCGCCCCATGGAGATGTGCTACAGCGTATGAAGCCTTTATCAAGTAATTCCTGGAGTTGACTGGAGAGAGTTCACGCATTTCAGACGGCGCGAGGTGATAAGGGGATTTAGCAACAGGGTTAGCTCCAGGAATGAGGTCGATACAAAAATCAATATCTCGAGCAGGGGGTAGACCTAGTAAATCGTCGAGAAAAATGTTAGGAAATTCACAAACGATGGGAACGTCTTTCACTCCTTTCTTTTCCTCCTCCGCTACTACAATGTGGGCTAAGAAAGCCAAGTATTCCTTACGGAGGTACTTGTTTGCTTGAATACAAGACATCAGTTTCAATTCCTTCGAAGATACTTCGCCATATACACATAGTTGATCACCGTTTGAAAGAGAGAAACGGATCATCTTTTCGAAACAAACGAATTCAGCACGATTCTCATGAAGAAAATCCATGCCTACTATGACATCAAAACTACCGAGTTGCATGGGGATAAGATCGATCGGGAAGACGTGATTGTTGAATTCTAGAGTACAATCACGAAGAACTGAATTTACGGTGACGGTTCTTCCGGTACCAACTTCGACGTCGATAGTCGTCGGGAGATTAGCGCGTTTACGTTTTAGGAGCTTTTCGAATTCAAACGACACAGAACAGTTATCGGCTCCAGTATCAAATAAACACGAAGCATAAATACCGTTAACGAGAAACATACCATTGACAACATTGTTGTCAGTTTGCGCCTGGCGGACGTTGATATTGAAAGTTCTGCCGCGGGCTGCTGCTGGTTGTTGATGTTGTTGCTGCTGTGGTTCCTGTTGCAGTGCTTGCTGTTGCTGCTGCTCTTGTTTGACAACGCGATTAGGCAGACATTTGCAAAGTGCTTAGGATCACCATATGCATAGCAAGCGCGGGCATTAGCAACTGGTGCCAGAAGAGCTTGAGGAGCATGAGGTTGAGCAGGCTGTGGCATAGGTGTCTGATGAACTTGCTGGCGAGGGCTAGTACGACAGTTAGTAGTGAAATGTCCATAGAGATTACAGTGAACACAAAAGCGACAAGCTATCCCAACTGGGTGATGATAAGTGCACGTAGGGCACAAAGGATGAGTACCCGTGTACGCACGCTTAGCTGGCGGTGCGTTGCTAGCTGTAGCTTGCTGAGACTGAGGGTTGGGCGGCGATGTAACAATTGCATTGTTCTTGTTGTTGTTTCTCCTCTTGCGATCACGGCGATTCGACTTTGAAACTTGAGAGTCGGGAGTGGCAGTTGCTAGACGAAGACTCTTGGTTGTAGTCTTGAATACTCCAGCTTGAACTCGCTTATCGTTGATTTCAGCGACGAGTTGGAAGGTTTCTTCGATGGTGGTAGGTTTAGCTGCCTGAACAAAGTCAGCTACACAGTCGGGTAAAGCTCGAATGTACTTCTTGATTGTCATCTCAGGTGTTGCCACCTGGCTAGGACAGATAATACTGAGCTGCTTGAAGTGAGCGGTGAGACCAGCGTTATCACCACCTTCTTGTTTGATACCCCAAAACTCATTTTCCAGCTTCTGGAGTTCATGCGGGGGACAAAATTCTTTCATCATGACTTCCTTCAGTTCCTCCCAGGAGAGTCCATAAGCTGCATCGTTACCGCACCTGTTGCGCTCAGCAGTTCACCAATCCAGCGCCCTAGACTGGAAGACTCCAGTAGCATTCACAGTACGCAGATCGTTTGGGCATCCGCTTTGACGAAGGGTGACTTCGATGGAATCAAACCACTTAAACATAGCATTGGGTCTGTCTTCACCAGTAAAGTCTTTAGGACCACATGCCTTGAATTGTTTAAAGCTGAAGGGAGCTTTCGGAGAGTCGCTCTTTGATTCGACAGACGATTTGCTGCTGACCTCGTTGATCTCACTGACGATCTGAGGTATGACTTTAGCCATTTCCTTGGCGACGAGTGAAGTGATACGTTTGTCAGCATGGTTGCGTCGAGCGACACGTGAAGTATGCGATCCAAATGACGACATTGCCTGCAGCAGGCATCGTCATAGGATTCAGACGAGATTCGATTATATCGGGTTTTGATAATAGTCTAGCGTTTTATCCAACATACTTATTATTATTAGGCACATAAGCACATAGTCACGTAGGCACATAAACCACATAAGCACACAAGCACATAGGCACGTAAGCACATAACACATGTTAGCCCACACTAACACGTGGTCCATATAAGCACATATTTTACATGTATTCACCTACATATTTTGCACGTATTCACCTATCACTCAAAGTTGCGTTTCGTGTTTGAGAGTCGCGAGTCGGGTAGCATTACGAGTAGTATAGCGGGTAGTATAGCATACATCAGCAAGTACTGTAGTGTAAGAGAGCCATTAGTTTGTCTGCGATTAGTTAGTGTTCTAGATTCGAGAGTGGTGCGAGTTGTGCGCGTTTAGTGATGCGATGGGCGGAAAGCGAATAGTCTTCCAAAACCGAAACATTTAAACATATAAACACATAGAACACATAAAATCGATAACGCGTAAAATTAGCGATTGCAGGCTTGAAACTAGAGTGTTGTGATTGAACTCTATCAGAGGAACAAATAATTAAAGCCAAAACTGGGTCAGAGCAATGGATCCAGAATAAGCAGATGTTACATACAAGTCTCTCCCCTTGAAAGTGGTTTCAACATCTGCTGACCTCCGGTCTACTGATCATACAAACTACTGACCATCAATCTGCTGCTCAAGTAAAGGCCTGATGGAAGACTAAAGCTCTGCTGCTCAATCTACTGCCTTGAGTCAAGTACTGCTGATCCGGACAAGCACTGCCGGGTTCACAGCAGTGGAAGGATGCAGCAGTTATTTAAGTGTCTTTTATGTAATGAAATGTAATAGCAGTAGTTAGTATAGCAGTGTTTGTATAGATCAGTGGTTAGAGTTTGTTAAGAGGTTAGATGTCACTTTCATGGTGACGTCAGCTTAGATGCTCAGTGGTTTGCTAGTGCCTATAAATAGAATAGTGCTCTGAACTGTTCTATTAGCTCTTTGCAAAACCGTCTTCTCTGCACGAACAAACACTGAGCTCTGGCTGAGGGGGAGTTTGTATCAAGCATTACATTGTAATCGTTGTTGAAATTAAATTCAATCTTTCGGTTCTTTGTGAAAAGTGTTTTGATCAAAGCAATACTCTCGTTTGATTGTATGCAAAGTTTGTTTCCATCTTAATTCCGCTGCACAACTCATCCATCTTCATTCTAATTCAAACGAAAAATACAATCATAACCAAACTCAGATCCAACAATTGGTATCAGAGCTGGGACAGTCAAATTTGATTTAACAATCATTTTGACATAAATAGTTCAGCTCAAATTCGTTGATATCGATAGTTTGTTCGTTTTTGTTGAAAAACAGAGCAAGGTTTAATCACCATTAAAGTTGATTAATCAGTGTCTGTAAAACAACCAGGATGACGTCACAATCTCAAGATGATAAGAATAACATTGGCTCACTTTTTAAACCACCTATGCTTAAAAGAAATGAATACAACATCTGGGAGCGAAGGATGGGTCACATCCTTGCTCAACAGAACACTGGATGTTGGAGGTCTGTTGTTTTCGGTCCCCATGTTCCTATGGTGCCAAGTGCTGAGGATCCAAAGAAGTTCGTACCATAACCTTATGAAAACTATACTGAAACTGATTTTCAAAAGTTCGAACTCGATGCCAAAGCATTTAGCATCATAGCATCTGCATTACCAAATGAGATCTATGCTGGGCTGTTACATTGTAACAGCGCCAAAGAGCTATGGGATGCATTGAAGGAACAGTTTGGGGGAACCGAAGAAGTTATTGAAAACAATAGGGAAATTCTGAATCAGCAGTATGAAACCTTCTATCACATTAAGGGTGAATCATTGACCCAACAATTTGAATGTTTCAGTTGTCTCATCAGTGAACTAAGGCTTGTTAAAGTTGAATTTCCAAAATCAACACAAAATAGCAGGTTTCTTAGGTCGCTACCTGATAAATGGGACACAATTGCATTTGTGACTAGAAACTCTGTTGAGTTCAAAGATCTGACCCTGACCCAACTTCATGGTAGACTCCTGACTTATGAAAGGGAGTTGAACCAGAAAAAGAAGTTGCAAGAGTCTGGAAAAGCCACTGATGATTACTCATTCGGTAGCACAGCTCTTCTTGGTCAGGAAGAATCTGGTAGCAGTAGTAAGGAACAGGGTTATGATCATTTCATTGATATAACAACTGGTGGTAACTTTACCAACCCTGATCCTCACTCTGCAAATTATGCTTTTACTGCAAACACTGAAAACCAGATGTCAGATAATTTGTGCTTTGAACTCAATGATTTGCAACATTTTGATCCCACTAACTTAGAAGAAATGGACATTCTGCACCAATTGGCTTTGCTCAGTGTTAGAACTAGCAAATTCTACAAAAGAACAGGGCGAAAATTCCCAGGTTTACATGGGAATCTAAGGGTTGGGTTGGATAAATCGAAAATCAAGTGTTACAAGTGCAATAGGCTAGGTCATTTCGCTAGGGAATGCAGGAGTCAAACTACTGGTCCTATAATTACTCATCCTAGCTCAAACCCTAGACCTCAAAATCAAAGCACTGTGCACTATACCCAATATACCCCTGCAGCTCATGTTAACACTGCTCATTATGTTGCTGCCCCTGTGCCTGTGCATTATGTCCAAACCACTGTTCCACAGATTCAATATGTTCAAACCCCTGTCCCCCAGGCACAAGTGCAACCTGTTACACCTCAAACAGCTGCTCCAGCAGTGGTACAACCAGATCAGCAAAGCTTTTTCACTCAAGGCTTTGTTGACTGGAGCAGAATGCCTGATGAGCTTGGTGATGAAAATTTTATGCTTCTATTGAACCTTCTAATGATGAATTCTGTTTGATGGCATTAGAGTCAATACCAGAGGGGATTGAAACTGAAGGTGAACAGCTAAGTGATGAAACAGTGGATGAGGTAACTGAAGCAGTTGTTAATGCAGTTGCTGGTGAATTGCTGCTGGGAGAAAATTCAGAAACCCTGATTGAACCACTGACAGACCCATGGTCCAGAGAGGACAAAGAAGAAGATGAAGAAAAGAGAGCAGGTGAGAAGGAAGTAAGAGCTGATGATGAAGAAAATCATCAATGTGATTGTGCAATGATGGCTGCTGCCAAGGTATCTCCTCAAGTTCTTGAAAAAATGTGTTCTGACAATTGCATTATTGCTTTTGCTAACATCAAAGAGGTAAATGAAAACCTTCGGAATAAAATCTTAACTGATGAAGTCAAATTTGAAAGTTCTTTAAAAGAACTTAAAAACAAATTGACTGAAAAAGAGAAAGAGATCAGCAGTCTTAAAGAAGAGCAAAGCATAACCAAGACTCAACTCCAAACTATGGTAGAAAAATACCAAGTTTGCAAAAAGGAGTTGGAGTCCACCCAGATCACCTGTGAAAAATGGGTGGAATCATGCAAAGGGTATGAGGATATGCTTGAAAAACAGATTAAAAGCAATGTAAAATTTGGTGTTGGTTATAGAAAACATGATGATGAAAACACTGCTTTTGAAAAATCTGTTCAAACCACTGATGTAACCACTGAGTTCATCCCCACAAACAAGAATGGCCAAGAAGTGAAAATCACTGATAAACTTGGTAACAAAATCACACTTGACAGACCAATAGGATCTTCTACTTTTGAGGAGCTTGAAAATTATCAATTTAAACCAAAATGGTCTGATGAGTGTGATATTCTTGAAAATTTCAAGCCCATGGACTTTACATCAACTGATGGTGTCAAACCTCCAAAAGCTAAAGTCATTCCTCTCAAGGACATCCCAACAGAGGTTAAAACCTCTGCTGCAAAGGAGTCCGAAAAGAGAAAGAAGAAAGAAAAGATCAATAACCTGTTTTGTGAATTCTGTGAGAAGAGGAATCGTCTAACAAAAGACTTTTTCCATTTAAAAGCTTATGATTTGAACAAAACAAGTGTCATTGTTCCAGCTGAAAGCTGCATTGTTTGTGGTAAAACAAACCACAAAACTCAAGCATGTGTGTATCTCAAAAACTTTGATGTGAAAAAGAATGAGTACATTGCTAAAACATCCTTGAGTCCATCAACATCATCTGTCAAATTCACCAAGAACCAACCACTGTTTGTGCCAGTTCAAACAGCCGTCACAAAACAGCTGAACCAAACATCTGTCAAAAGAGATGTTCAGGTTACTGATGCACCCCCTGCCAATCAGTTCAGAAAAGGCAAGGAAAAACAGTCTTACCAAAGGATTCCACACGTTTATGTGGCCTACAAAAGGCCCTCTAAACCTAAAGTGAACAGGCATCCTTTTGGGTACCAACAGGTGATTGGTCAAGACCCCCAACAGTGGTTAGCAAGAAACAGTACTAAAACTGTCCAAACCCCTGACTTAACCACTGTCCATCAATGTGCATCCATCCCAGACACTGTTGAGACCCCATCCAAAGCCTTATTGGCTTTGGAAACCCTAATGAACTAATCCTTTTACTTCATGTGCAGGGAGCTTCTGCTTGTTTAGATAGCCTTTGGTATGTTGATAGTGGAGGCTCCAGGCACATGACTGGATGTAAAGCCCTACTCAAAGATTTCAAAATTCATGGAGGGGGTGATATATCCTTTGGGAATAACAGTAAAGGGAAAGTTCTGGGGTCTGGTACAGTACAATTTGGAAATGTAAAATTTGAAAATGTCAATCTGATAGACAGTCTGAAATTCAACCTTCTGAGTGTTTCACAAATGAGTGACAAGGGGTATGGGTCATTCTTCACAAAGGAGTGTTGTAGGATTGTTGGACCAGAAATGGTCAAAAAGATTGAAGCAATAATAAAAACTGGTCAAACAAAACTTGTTGCTCAAAGAAGTGGCAATGTTTATGTTGTTGATATGTCAAAAGAGTGTCCCAGAGCTGATGCCTGTCTGTTCTCAGCTGCCTCTAACAAAGAGACAGAACTTTGGCACAGAAGGCTGGGGCACACAAATCTTAAGACAATCACTGAAATTTCAAAAAATGGTTTGGTAAGAGGCCTACCACAAAAATTGTTTTCTTGTTCTGAACATTGCATTTCCTGTTTAAAAGGAAAACAGCATAAAAGTTCTTATAAGTCCATTGAAGAGTCCAAAACAACCCAGTGTTTGCAAATGCTGCACATGGATTTGTTTGGCCCAGTTCAAGTCATGAGCCTCAAAAAGAAAAGATATTGTCTGTTTATTGTTGATGACTTTTCTAGGTTTACATGGACTTTCTTTTTACACTCAAAAGATGAGACTGCAGGCATTTTGCAAGACTTTGTTACACAGGTTGAAAAGCAATTTGACCTTCCAGTAAAAAGCTTCAGGAGTGACAATGGCACAGAATTTAAAAATAAGGAGTTGGATGCCTTCTGTGTGAAGAAAGGGATTGTAAGGCAGTACAGCATCCCTAGAACACCAGAGCAAAATGGGGTAGTTGAAAGAAAGAACAGAACTTTGATTGAGGCTGCCAGAACCATGCTTGCTGATTCAGGTTTGCCATTAAATTTCTGGGCAGAGGCAGTAAACACTGCTTGCTATGTCCAGAACAGAGTTTTAATAAACCCCAGGCACAAAAAGACTGCTTATGAAATTCTGTACAAAATCAAACCACTGATCTCATACTTCAAGGTGTTTGGCTGCCCATGCTTTATTTTGAACTTAAAAGATTCCATTTCAAAATTTGCAACCAAAATTGATTGTGGTTATCATCTGAGGTACTCAACCACTGCCAAGGCCTACAAAGTGTTTAATGCACGGACCAAGGCAGTGGAGGAGACTTTGAATGTAAAGTTCAATGAACTTTCATCAATGAAAATTCCAGCAAATCCTGCAGATCTGTTTGATCTTGATAAATTCACTTTTGAAAATACTGCTGTCAAGACTAACAGTGCAGGTCCATCAGAGGATTCAACACCAGACTATGGGTATGAAATCATCATCCCTCAAAGGTCTGCCAAAATGGAAAGAGCATCAGATGTTCAAAACAGCTGTCAAAGCTCAACCACTGCTACCTCAACAGTTGTTGACCAAAGTAGCCTATCAACCACTGCTTCCACATCCTCAAACACTGCTGACAAAAGTCCCCAAACAGTGGATAAAAGTTAGCATGTGTCCATTTCATTACCTCCCATTCCACCACCTTTTGAAGCCACTGCTGGATCATCAAAATCCCCAGCAGTGGTTAGCTCAGATGATACACATTTGCAGCCTTCACCAACAAATGCCATCATTCCATACTAAGGAGATTTAATCTACTTGAGATCTCATCCACCCGATCAAATTATTGGCAACATCAATGAAGGGGTGCTCACAAGAAGCCAAACCCAAAACATTTGTCTTTTTGCTGGTTTTCTATCACTCCATCAGCCAGTCAAGTACCAAGAGGCACTGAAAGACAACAGCTGGGTAGAAGCCATGCAAGAGGAGCTCCAACAGTTTAAAAGACAACAAGTATGGGAGCTTGTACCACTGCCAGAAGAGGTTAGTCCCATTGGCACAAAGTGGGTCTTCAAGAACAAAACTGATGAAAGGGGTATTGTTGTCAAGAATAAAGTCAGGCTTGTGGTTCAAGGTTACAGACAGGAAGAGGGGATTGACTATGATGAAACTTTTGCCCATGTAGCAAGATTGGAAGCTATAAGACTGTTCCTGGCCTTTGCTGTCAACCACAACATGAAGGTGTTCCAAATGGATATCAAAAGTGCTTTCCTCTATGGTACAATTCAAGAAGAGATGTATGTATGTCAACCTCCAAGTTTTGAGGATCCATTTTATCCAGATCATGTCTACATGCTGAACAAAGCCCTGTATGGCCTGAAACAAGCACCAAGGGCCTGGTATGAAACTCTTTCCACCTTTCTACTCTCAAATGGTTTCAAAAGAGGTACCATTGATAAAACACTATTTCTAAAATGGAGAGGAAAGGATTTAATGATTGTCCAAATTTATGTGGATGACGTTATTTTTGGAAGCACATGCAACAAAATGTGTGAAGAGTTTAGAGAACTCATGACAGCTGAGTTTGAAATGAGTGCAATGGGTGAGCTGCAATGCTTTCTTGGTCTCCAAGTTCAGCAAATGCAAAATGGTACTTTCATTCATCAAAGAAAATATGCAAGAGAACTTTTAAACAAATTTGATATGAATGATTGTAAACCATGCAGCACACCCATGGCAACAAATAAGCTTGTCATGTCTGATGAAAAGGATGAGCTGATTGACCAAACTTTATATAGAAGCATGATTGGGTCTTTATTGTACCTAACTGCATCTAGGCCAGACATCATGTTTGCAACATGTGTTTGTGCAAGAAGTCAATCATCCCCTAGAAAATCCAATCTTATTGCTGTAAAAAGAATATTCAGATACATAAAAAGTGCTCCCACGCTTGGTATCTGGTATCCAGCTAATGGCAATATCAAGCTTTCAGGATTTTCAGACAGTGACTTTGCTGGATGTAACACAACAAGGAAGTCCACATCAGGAGGGTGCCAGTTTCTAGGAGATTGCTTAGTTTCATGGCAAAGCAAAAAGCAAGCAGCTGTTTCAACATCCACTGCTGAAGCTGAATATATTGCTGCTGCAAGCTGTACAGCCCAACTCCTGTGGCTTCAAAATCAGTTGCTGGATTTTGGTATCACTGCCTTAAAGACACCACTTATGTTGGATAGCCAGGCAGCAGAAAATATCATCAAAAATCCAGTTTCCCATTCAACCACCAAACATATCGACATCAGACATCACTTTGTGAGGGATTGCTATGAAAAAGGTTTGATTTCTCTACATCATGTTCCAACTAAATACCAGCTGGCAGATGTGCTCACAAAAGCATTGGATACTGCCACCTTTGAAAGCTTGGTCTCTAGAATTGGCATGCTAAACATGGAATAACAAGCAACATCTTGTTTTTCTATGAATAAAAGCATTAAAATGTTTTCAGAAAATCAAAAATCCATCCTTAAAAATAGTTAAAAATGAAATTTTCATTAAAATCCTTAAAAGTCTGCCATATCCACTGATTGTTCAAAAGTCTGCTCTACTTCAAAGTCTGTCCACTGCTGAAAGCCATCCTCTGTCCACTTATTTCCTTGATAAACTCTGTTGTTCAAAAGCAGTGTATTATCCACTGATATGCTATCAACTGATAGTGAAAATCATCCACTGCTTCCATTCTACCGTTGTAACCACTGCCTTCATCAGTAACTTTCGTAAAAGTACTGTCCTTCATTTCTTCAGAGTTTGGCATGTGGGCAGTACATAGTGGTCAGTACTTTTGTAACCGCTGCCACGTCAGCCTTCACTTTTTCCTCTATAAAACCCCCACTTCACACCAAAACAGGGTTTTACTGTCGAATTGAATTCACAAAAATTCTCTTCTCAAAACAGTTTTTCTTCAAAATCCTTCACAAAATTTCTTCGATCATCATCTCCAAAATGACAAAATCGAAGCCATCTGCAAAACCCACTTCCAAATCATCGTCGAAAGCGGCCTCTCAAAAGGTCAATACCACTGAAATCCCACACAAACCATCTCACAATCTTCTGGGTCTTCTCACAAAACCCGGCACCACAGATGCTTTCGACTCCATCATCACCAAAATGGCTAAATCAAAGTACAAAACTTTGTTAACAGCCGATGCACCAATTTACTTAGCAACCCAACGAGAGTTTTGGAAAAACGCAACCCTTAACAAACAAGGTGAAACTGTGGTAGCCATTAACTCCTCTTTAAAGGGTAAAGCTGTTCAAATCACGCCACAATCCATATCAGAAGTCTTTAATCTCGAGGATCAGCAAGGTAAAACTTCCTTCCCTAAAAACGAGTTAAAAATTGACTTCATTGAGAAATGGTATGCAGACACAATGATGAAGAAAGCTACCTTACAAAAAGGTTTCTTTCCTTCTGCAACAAGGTTTTTATTTCATACCCTCCTAATGTGTGTTTCAAACAAAACCACTTCTTTTAATGAAATACCATTAAAGATTCAAAATCTGGGATATGCTATTCTTCAAGAAGAAAATTTTAATTTTTCTCGGGAAATCTTTAATGATCTGGTTAACAATGTTGAAACAAAATCATTCTTACTGTTTCCAAGGTTTTTAAGTTATTATTTTGAAAAGAAATTCAGTAAGGATGATATTGCGGTAATAAACCAAGGTGAATATTTTCAAATGCACAGCTTAACTGCTGAAACTTTTACAAGAATGTTAACACCTTGCAAAACACAAGCAGAGGTGCCTGAGCAGAATTTAGCAGCTACCACTGCTCCTCAGGTATCTGCTGCTGAGCCCATTGCTCAAGGTGATCAAAGTAGCAGCACAACTGCTTTGAAACCCACACCTACAATCACCAAAAAGCCAACAAAAAGAAAAACACAACCCCCCCCCCCCCCAAACCCATCAAAAAGGCATCTCTGGAGGATGAGATACCAGAGCTATTGCTAGTGACAACACAAAAGTCACAAGAAACCACTGCTGCTACTTCCTCACAGCAGTTGGTACAAATATCTCAACCCATAGCCGAAACCCCTCCTGCTTCTTCACAAAAAGAACAGGTTGTACAAATTGGGACACCACATCATGATGCTCTGGAAGCATTTGTTTCCATCATCCACAGCTCAATTCCCGGGGTAAATCTTCTTTCTACACCAAACACCAAACATCACATCCACAATTCCCACACCCACTAAACTTCTGTTGGATGCAATTGATTTGAACTAGGCACTAACCGGTCCTTCTCAATTACCTATTAATGAGAATATACCTCAACAAATGACTGGGTCTGATGTATCAATCCTTGCTAACCCACCAACACAACCTGAGGAGGTTACACCCCTTGAGTTACAAGTAACTCTTGGTGGTAATCCAAGTGAAGCAGCCACTACAACTGTTGAACCCACTGGTTTACAGTTGGACAGTGGTTACATTAATAAGACTTCCTTGGAGGCAATTCCTTACATAGCACCTCTGCCAACCACCAGTGGATTTATTTTTCCCACTGGCAACATCAAAAGGTTGTCAAGTGTTGAAGGAAGAAGACCCCAGTACCAAGAAAAAGGGGCATCAGTGGTTAGTGTTTGGAGTACACTCCCTACCACAACCACTGATAAAACCACTGCTAGTGGGAAAACAGATGATCCCATTAAATTGGGTGATGATTTAAAATATCAGGATTTGACGGAACGAGTTGACAAATTGGATACATCTGTTGCAGATATTAAAGACATGCTACAACAGGTGTTGAAAATACAAAAGATGCAATCCACTGTTATTCCACCTCAAGCACCTGCTCCACCACAAGCATCTGCTACAAATGAGCTCTGGAACCTCTTCAAACCTTTTCTCCAACAACAAAAAGAAATGGCTGATCAGCAACATGAACTACATGTTCAAAAGCTGAGAAACATAATGGAGTCTAGGTACAAGAACACTCAAGCAGATATTAAGGCAATCAAGGCCCATTTATTGGAAACCACTGGCACTGCTCCTCCAACAGTACTCTTCGTTGATCAAATTCCAGAAGATAATGCCAAAAAGGGGGAGAAGATTCAGGAGTGGAAGAAGAAGGGAATAGATGATGGTCTTTACATTGAACCAGAAAGGGATGCTATGACCAGAAAAATTCCTGTGCCAGATGGTAGTAAAAAGGTTGATGCAACCCAAGAAGCACTTGATGAAGGAGTAGCAAGTGTAAAGAGGGATAGAGTGGCAAAGGATATTTCAAGCTGGAATGAGGAGAAAAGAGCTTTCATGGAACTGTATGCGCAGGGTTGTTCTGGGTCAAAGGATTCTAAAAATCCTAAGACAAAAAGGAAACCTAAGTCCATCCCATCCAGAATTCCAAAGCATTTTCCAAAACCACCATCCAAAAGCCATCAGCATCAAACCTCCACCCAAATAGCTGTTGTAACTCCTGCTGTATCAACTACTGATGGTACTTCAGAGGTTTCAACATCTATTATCACTTCAACACACACCACTTCAACACACACCACAACCACTGTTTTACCACCACCACCACCACCATCACCACCAAAAACAACCTCACCACTACTCTCTCCTGCCAAAAAGCAGAAGACAACAGATGTTACAACATCTGCTGTAATGACAACAGTGGTTGAAACACCAGTTGTTTCAACAACTGTTAGTCAATCACAAACCACTGCTTCTCAATCTACCACCACTCTTCCACCCAAAACATCATCAGTCCCTCCTCAACCAAAAAGGAGAAGGCTAATTTTAAAAGATGATGATACATCTTCACCACCAACATCTTCAAAATCTCTGTCACTTGTCACAATTCCAAAACCCATACCTCTCTCTTCAGCTCAAATTCTAAAGCCATTACCTCCTGCTGGTGTCTCATTTCCTCTGGAACTCATTGCAGTTAGGGAAGAAATCAAATCCTTTTACTATGAGGATGACCCAGCTAAAAGGAGTTTGCCATCAGTTGAAGGATATCCCAGGCCTAACAATATTGAAGAATACTTGAAACTCAAGGCCAAGCAAGCTGAGGATATCGCAATCAAAAATAAACAGGGGAAATCTGATAGGGAATTTCAGCAAAACTATCAGTTTCTACTCACACAGGTCAGAGCTATGGAGCAATTTGCCAAAAATGTATGTCAGCAAATCTCAGAAAGGGCAGATGAGTCCTTGAGAAAAGACTACATTGAGAACATCATGACCTACAAGAAATACAAGGGGGAGAAACACATGTACAAAAACTGGACCATTCCTGAGCTTGAAAAAGAGGCAGTCAGGATTCAAGAAATGATCAAAAATAAGGTCAAGCAGACTCCTCCTGAAAAATTCAAACAATTTAAAGCTGATAAGATCTTAGAGTTGAAGAGAATGAAAGAGGAGCTGATAGCAGCAGATTATGGGTCAAAGAATTCAGTGACAAAGTGGGGAGAAGATAGGGTCAGGGCTACCTACAAAAGGTTAGAGGAACTAAGAAAGAAAGATCCAACAGTTCCACAAAAGCCTGACTACTCCAAAGCAGAGGTCTCAAAAAGACCACCAAAGCTGCGAATCAAAAGAACCACTGCTCCAGCTGGTGCTGCCATCTACAAAAGAAGGAGTCAAAACCAGTCAGGTGCTGAAACAATTCAAGATCTAAAAGCTGGAAATGCTGTTGTAAAAGAAGGCATTAAATTAATGATAAAAGAAGATCTTGAACTGGAACAATCTGCAAGTACTGCTCAGTCAGTCATGAATATGCCAGCCTCACCAAACACCTCTGCAAATAAACATCTCCCAAGAAACCCACCAGGCTCAAAAATACAAAAGTGGGAAACTGACAAACAGACCTACGTATTGACTTTGCTCAGGTTTGGTGGAGAAGTGAAGAAAATATCAAGGGAACAAGCTCTTGGCCTAAGTCTTGAAGATTTGCAGGATCTCCTTGATCTTCCACTTAGCAGGGATGATGACGACACAGATGCCCTAGACTTTGAACTACAATTTAAAGGTCAGATAAGGGAACTGCTTATGAGGCAATAAAAATTTCCACAATAATGAAGAGTTTTGGCATTATCTGTTCCAGGGGGAGATTGTTGGGATCGAACTCTATCAGAGGAACAGATAATTAAAGCCAAAACTGGGTCAGAGCAGTGGATCCAGAATAAGCAGATGTTACATACAAGTCTCTCCCCTTGAAAGTGGTTTCAACATCTGCTGACCTCCTATCTACTGATCATACAAACTACTGACCATCAATCTGCTGCTCAAGTAAAGGCCTGATGGAAGACTAAAGCTCTGCTGCTCAATCTACTGCCTTGAGTCAAGTACTGCTGATCCGGACAAGCACTGCCGGGTTCACAGCAGTGGAAGGATGCAGCAGTTATTTAAGTGTCTTTTATGTAATGAAATGTAATAGCAGTAGTTAGTATAGCAGTGTTTGTATAGATCAGTGGTTAGAGTTTGTTAGGAGGTTAGATGTCACTTTCATGGTGACGTCAGCTTAGATGCTCAGTGGTTGCTAGTGCCTATAAATAGAACAGTGCTCTGAACTGTTCTATTAGCTCTTTGCAAAACCGTCTTCTCTGCACGAACAAACACTGAGCTCTGGCTGAGGGGGAGTTTGTATCAAGCATTACATTGTAATCGTTGTTGAAATTAAATTCAATCTTTCGGTTCTTTGTGAAAACTGTTTTGATCAAAGCAATACTCTCGTTTGATTGTATGCAAAGTTTGTTTCCATCTTAATTCCGCTGCACAACTCATCCATCTTCATTCTAATTCAAACGAAAAATACAATCATAACCAAACTCAGATCCAACATAGAGTGTCCCGGGTGTTGAACATCGACTACCCAAAGTGATCCGACTATTCTCAACGAGTTCGAGTACACGCGTTGGCCTAATAGACTGTGCTCTCGCCGAATATGGCGAACGACACGCATCCTTTCGGTTACTACACGACTCGGGTTGTTGGAATCCATCGAGACTTTGGTGAGAGTTTTGTAAAAATCCAAGTAGAGACGGAACGTGTCGTTAAGATGCGGGTTTCACCCCTAACATAACAACTTCGTTCCGGATAGTGTGGGAAAAACCACTAGATAGAGTTGGAAAATTTCGTCAAGATATGGATGTCACTCCTAACTTAATGGAGATTCTCGTGCTGTGAGTAGAAATATGCATAATAGTGAGCAATCCGATCAAGAGTTGTTGGTTTTCACACCTAATCTCGATCAAATCTCTCGTTTGTGTTATGCGGGTGTTTTCGTCAATGTGTGTGTTGTGTCAGCTTTAGGGAAAGCCGAGTAGTTTTTAATCTTAGGAAAGATTGTCGAGCGTTTGTAGAATGAGCTGGCATACTTCGTACGAAGTGTTCAACCCGGGCAAGGTGACCTACCTCATATGAGATGTTTCACTCGTGCGAAGTAACTCACTTTGTGCGAGTTGTCCTAATTCATACTGGTATCCCTAGTTTTTATAATAGATGTAGAGTTCACACAAATAGAGGTCGCGTTTGGTACTTAGACTATAGGCTAGGTCAATCCTAAGTCTTTCCTAATTCCCTATAGTTATGGCTCTGATACCAATCTGTCACACCCCAACTGATGACGGAAACATCGGGGCGCGGCACTAGGCGAACCAGATTGCTCAAGAGAATCCATAACAACTACTAAGTGATAATATTTAAAAGGTTAATTTTCCCATACCAATCAATAAATATTCCACAAACAATTATTACAGATAACGAGTTTCTCTCAAACAAAACAAGTCCGACAACCTAGATTTCTATTGGTGTGGTTTCTAGACTGCCTATCTTGATTCCGCAAAAGATAGCATCCTATCAACCTATCACATACGTTAAAATAAGTCAATACACAGAGTGTAAAGGTGAGTACACAAGTTTGCATAGTATAATAGTATAGAAAGCGTTTACGCATAACCAGCACGTAACACGTAGAGATGTGAATCTAGTAAGTTATCGACAAAGATACTATCAATACCAATGACTGCGAGTTGTAGAATGTGCGACACATGTTTACCACTGCTAACACGTGAAGTAAATAACCTTAACAACCCTTGAATAAACAGGTGCTGAGTCCAAACTATAGTACTATCGTTGCTAAGGCAGGCAGACAGTAATCAATGTGTAAACATAACAAACAAGCGTTCATCGAAGCATGTATAACATACGAGAGCGATTAGCGTTTGTAAAGCGTTTGGTATAGTGTGCGTTGTGTTTTTTATATAGGGAACGTATGTAACACCCAAAAGTGCGTTAAGCGAAAAAGGGTTCGAGTATACTCACAGTATGTGTTTAACAAGTAAACACAGCCTTAGATTGAAGGGAGCGCTTGGAGTTAGCCTGAGCATAGAACAGTAGCGTAAGCGTTGAACGGTGCGTAAAACAGCGTGTCGTAAGGTAACTGAGCGGATGAGCACAACCCATCCGGACGGATGGTCATCCGATCGGATGGCCATTCGGACGGTTGGCCATTCGAGTGAGTGTGTGAGTGTTTGTGAAATTGTTGTAACTTGAAGTTTTCGTTGTAGCGTTTAAATAGTTTAAAGTATAAACCCTGAGTCATCCGGTCGGATGGTCATCCGGACGGACGGCCATTCGATCGGATGGCTATTCGAGTGAGAAGATGGTCGTTTGTATTTTTTCGTAAAATTTTCTAAGTAAAAGCTTGAAGTTTAACGGAGATGGCATGATGACGTGTCAAACAACGGAAAATACACCAGGGTCCAGTTCATCCGATCGGATGGGAACCACCCCATTCGAGCGTACTCACTGTTCTTTTGGTGAAGTCTCATTTTCAACCCGTTAATCGGTCAACCCTGCGGTGGTAATCCGTTTTCAAGCTGACCCTCAACTATGTAGTGAGCTAAGAGCCTGAATGAGCATGGATTCCATCGGTTTTTGAGTAGAAGAGTGTAAAAGAGTTGAAAACAGTTGAAAACAGATGCAAAGGTGCGAAATCCTTTTAAATATTCACAAGCTTTCATGTTGTGAGTGTGGAAATCCTTTAGATCTGGACCAAACTTGATGGGATAACGTCACCAAGTGAACACCATCTTCAAGTAGTCCAAACCCGGCGATTTCAGTAAGAAAACATGTGATTTTGATGGAGAATAGGATGAGAAAGTGTGTATTGATGATGGAAGTACAAGATTTAGGGAGAAAAAGCTTACCGAAAAGCATTGAATCGCGTGAAATAGAGCTGAGAATGGCTTGAGAGCAAGTTGGTTCGGATGGAGAGCTGTCACATCAGTGAATAGTAAAGTGTGGGGGTATTTATAGGCTGAGAGAGGAAGTAAGGCGGTGGAAGTTGGGTCGGATGGCTAGTCGACCGAATGGCCATCCGATCGGATGGTCATCCGGATGGTCCATTCGATCGGCTGGTTATCCGGACAGCCTAGTTGTGCGAGTTGGTTTTCCAACCTTCGTTTCATGCGTTTAGCGTTGCGTTTAGTCGGGTTGCGAGTGAGCGTTTGAGTGTGTAAGCGTTGCGTTGATAACCACATCACATTTAAACTAATCACCAGATAAACTAAAATACATAAAAGTAAATCTTCGTTTCGAGTCTGCGTTGTGTTTGCGTTGCGATAGCGTTTGCGAGTTAACCATACACAATAATATGTAAAGCACACACACAAGTAATAAAGTAAGCACACACACAAGTAATCAAGTAACTAATAAATAACCAATCCGCGTTTTGAGTTTGCGATGTGAGAGCTTTGTGATAGCGTTTAGTCTAAACAAGCGATAAAATGCGTGTAAATAGTATGCGTTGCAAACTGCGTTTAAATGCGATAACTGCGTTTTTTGAATAAGCGTTGCAATCATGCGTTTAATAATACTTGATTAAAAATATAGTATAAAATAGTTAACCCCTTTGCGATAATCGGAATCTCGAGAGTACAAGGCAATTAAGCAGTAAATGACAGATCTAGTAATGACCCGAAGAGTCGGGTTGTTACAATAGTGTCACCGGAAACATCATTCACGAGTTTTCAGGCGAGTTTGAAAGATCAAGTTGCAGGTTATGAAATGGACATTAAAGTTGGTTGATCAAAATTTATTCAAACAAAGAGTTGGGTTTCTAGAAACAAAAAATTGAAAATTACGTATCGTTCAAACTCGCCGGAAACCTGCAACTCGCCGGACGCTTCTGAAACTTGCCCGACGCATCCCGTGCATGATGCCTCGCTCCAAGGACGCATCACGTGACTACGTATCCATTTTTTATTCAGTTTCGCTCCAAAGACGCATCCCGTGCTTGAAGGACGCATCCCGTGGCCATGTGTTCATTTTTTATTGGGTTTCGCTCTAAAGACGCATCCTGTGCTTGAAGGACGCATCCTGCGCATGATGCGCCGCTCCAATGACGCATGAGGTGGCTATTTTTGAAAGTCATGGTGGTCAATGGCTATTTTCGTAATTTTCCCTTAATTTATTCTATACTACGTTTTCTCTTACGAAAATACTTTCAAAAAGGTGTTTGTAAATTGAAATATTGTTCTTTCTAATTCCTTTTTACTTTACATTACATTTTAAAATAATCAAAACACGTTAACTCGTTCCTATAATCACCAATCGTCTAGAACAATATATTTAATGACGAATCATAAATCATTAACTAACTTTCACATAACAATTGTCCTGATATGTTGGTTTAGTGGATAAAAGGCCTGCCTTTCCTAGTGAAGACGTAGATTTAATTCCTGCTTGGACCATTTTCGAGAAACATCTAGGTGAAGGGACGAATCGGGGCTTTAATCTCGGGTTCGAACCTGACGGGGGGCAAGGGTTTACGGATTCCATCCAGTTCCCGCGCATCAGGGGGCACGGTCTCATGGCGGTCGAGAAGTCGACCTTGGACATAGCCCCGAACAAGGTTGGTTTACACGTGAGATTCGTTTGTTGATCAGTTCAATCTAAACATAATGGAAAACATGTAAATAATACCTGTTACAGCAGACATGCCAACAGAGAATCCAGAGACAGACGCAGCCATGGAGTTTGACATGATAGTCAGCTTGATCTGGTTCCCCTTTAGGATGTGTGTCAATGATGGTAGTATTGAGTTCTTTAGGGTTGAAGAACTCGTAGTAATAGAGAGAGAGGAGGTCGAATATGTGTGATGTTATGATTGTCTAACCTTAATTCCTCTCTAGTTATCTCCTTATATACACCCAAGGGGAAGCCTTATTA
>JARYGA010000515.1:0-22027 GCA_030545235.1 Helianthus tuberosus
GTAATTGTCACGCATTGTACCAACTTGATAGGCTGCCAAAGCCTCAGCCACACGGGTGTTGATCTGGTCAGTCAATTATGCCTGAGTCATGGCAATGTGTCCACGTCCGTGACCTCGTCCGCTCATGATTCTATATAAGAAGAGGAGAAGGGTTAAGAGTCGAGATAAGGTAGGAGTCAATCCCCATGATGACTTATACAGACTACTAGTTTTCACCAAACAACAGGGCGGAACCCCTCTCACACTCATTAGATCTCACTGGGACTCACATGCACCCCACATTGCTATTATGTGTGCACCCATAATAGGAATGTGATTTGCATGTTTATCTCAGTTCCTCCCAACTCATGCTAAAAGGTTCCTGAAATTCTCATAACAAGACAGACCACCATAAACATAAACCATAAAAATCTAATGGGATATCGCACTGTGACTCTATCAATCACATAACTCAGGTAAATACACATGAATTCAGTCTGAAATGCTAAGTGTGTGCAATCACATGCAACATTGTTCATAAGTGTATACTAGATATACTATACAATAAGTAAACGAGAGACGAACCTTGCAATCTGGAGCTGAGTGTCATGGTCAATTTCGAAGTTGTTCGGTTATAGTCTGGTTTTATAAAAACGTTTTAAAACCTAGTTCACTATAACCAGTGGCTCTGATACCAAACTGTCACACCCCGAAAATACCACATGCGGAAACCCCGCTAGGCGTGTGACGTACCAGTATCTAGCCACCCATCACATTGAACTAAGATCAAATTATAAAACAAGTTTCCATTCAATAAGATAAAATATTCATAACATATCCAAGTTTAACATGTTCAACAGAAGCAACTGGTTAAACACTGTTCAATCGTTTCAAAAACCAATGTACGTGAAATTATTAAATAAGTCTTGCAATCCATGCGGTATGACCCATGACCACTCCAGCCATCCAGACAGCAAGTTCCTTTCCATAGTACCTAACGACCTGCGAGCATGCAACAAGTGTGTCAGACAACGCTGGTGAGTTCACAGTTTTACGAAAACGTTAATTACCAAGTGTTTAATCTAGTTTGTTAACAAATCTGAAAGTAATGTTGATAATATCTCGATACTGAACAGGACAGCTCCTGATGTATGTTTTGCCTGTTCCCCAGTGCTCCTATCAAAGCACTGGGCATGACTGGGTCATTAGTTCACACCCGCCCTCTCCGGTGGGGTGAGGGTGCCAAACCTAAGTAGCGCTACCAACTAATACCCCGTTACCTCTCCGGTAACAAAAAGATGGGACCTAAGAGTGATAGGGTGAGAGTATTATCCAACATTCCAGTTTTACCCAAAAGACTTATCCCTCCCCAGGATACCCACTGACTGTCCCAACCACCAGGACGCATGCTTAAGAGTAGTGAACTCACCTTTAATTTGCTCGGTATGTTAAATTACCCGTCCAAGTTGGTCAACCCAAACCCTACCGTGGTTACCAATCAATATTAGTTTCACAATCAATCATGTCACATAATACACATAACAGATAGGTTTATTATCCACACAAGTCACACCGGTTGTCTCATTCTAATTAACAGGTAACAATAGTTTTCATGAATACAGTTGTTCACTATACAACACATCTTAGACTGTTCTGTTGGTTTATACAGTTACAACATCTCCACGAAAAACCTATCTTTTGTGGAATGCTCCTATGGCGAAAGATCCTATGGCGAAACACCTTACTTCGTTTAGCATTCATGTGACGAAAGACTCTAATGTTTCATCGAGTCAACGTGTGGCGAAAGACCCTATCTTTCATCGAGGTGAACCATGACGAAGTACCGTATGTTTCGCCAAGGTGAACCATGATGAAATACCCTATGTTTCGCCGAGGTGAACCATGATGAAATACCCTATCTTTCGTCGAGCAAAACAGTTACAGATTCAATCAGTTACAGTTTTCACGTTTTTCCTAGAACCCTAATCATCAACAACGGTTTCAGCACGAATAACGACCAATCATCAAGTTCCCAGTTGTCATTAACATGTAACAAGGCATTAGCAATCCACATATTCGTATCCTCATTACTATCATAACAATTAACATCATTCAAATCTGTTCAACCTAACAGTTTCATCAAACCTTAAAACGTCATCAACTAATTACACGGAATCAACGAATCCCAATACTATCATGAAATTGTACAACCCTAACTACATGATACAGTTAGTGAACAACGAAACATTACGCATACAGAATCCCACGTATATCATACAACATCATCACAATATAATTCCACGCATCGGAAATAAATCTAACGAATAAGAACTAGACATTGACCAAGGTTCTGGATTGATTAATTTGTTTGGATAAGAAGAGCTCCAAGTTCCACAGTGGCCGTCGCACAAGAGGGAGGCAAGAGAGAGTTCTAGGGTTTGCTAAACGATTCAGAGAAGTTTATATACTAAAATCAGTTGGACCAGCAAACCACTTTGGGCCGAAGGACCTCATTGACGAAACACATACAAGTGGCGAAAGACCACTATTTTTTCGTCAGACAGGGTTGGGCTGAAAAACCCATTTTTCGTCAATGGTGGGTTGTGGCAACAAAACATTATTGTTAACTCTTAATAAACTATATTAACACCACACATATACAATCAGTCATTACACATAAAAACTAACCATTCAGATAAATCAAATCATGAAACAAGATTGTGCAGTCAGTGATGGGCAAAAAATAGATCTTGAAATCTTGGATTGTCACATCATCCCCAACTTGAAAGAAATTTCGTCCCGAAATTTGACAAGTAATCTGAAACCGCAAGGCGTTAACTCAAGATGACTGTGGATTTTCCGCGGGTACCACATTATATCTGATAGAGATGTTCGATTTTCGTCTCACTTTTGGAGAACCATGCAATCTGCTATGGGAACCCAACTTAATTTGAGCACAGCTTATCATCCGCAATCAGATGGACAATCTGAAAGAACAATCCAGACATTAGAGGATATGCTTAGAGCTTGTGTGATCGATTTTGGTGTCAGTTGGGATTAGTATCTTCCGTTGATTGAATTCTCCTACAACAATAGTTATCACTCCAGCATCAGCTCCTTTCGAAGCTTTATACGGTCGAAAATGTCGTTCACCAGTCTGCTGGAATGAGATCAGTGAAGCTCAGCTTACTGGACCTGAGCTCATTCTAGAGACTACAGATAAGGTTAAGAAAGTTCGTGATAACCTTCAGACAGCTAGAAGCCATCAAAAGAGTTACGCGGATAGACGACGCAAGCCTTTGGAATTTCAAATCGGTGATCGCATCTTACTTAAGGTTTCACATTGGAAAGGTGTGATCAGATTTGGAAAGACAGGAAAACTTGCACCAAGATATGTTGGACCATTCAAGATCGTCGAAAGAATCGGAAAAGTGGCCTACAGACTTGAGTTACCTCCTGAACTTGGAAACGTTCATCCAACCTTCCACGTGTCCAATCTTAAAAGTGTTTAGCTGATGAGAACCTCCACATACCAATTGATGAAATTCGTGTTGATGACACGATGCACTTCGTTGAGAAGCCTGTGGAAATCATGGACCGTGAAGTCAAGAAACTCAAACGCAAGCGCATACCTATCGTCAAAGTTCGCTGGGAATCTAAACGTGGACCAGAATTTACTTGGGAACGTGAAGACCAAATTAAGGCGAAATATGCACATCTATTCTCACAAGTTTCCTCTAAATAAATTTCTGGACAAAATTTCCTAAAGTAGGGGAGACTGTGACATTTGTGCTTGTAATCATTGTATAAACTCTAAATAGTTCAATTATCAATAAAACAGTGTATTTTGACCCCAATGTTTGTTCATTTATGTTTGACATTTTACATAATCAGTTTAACATGACAGACACTCTGGAACATCAACATATGCTTAACATACCTTAAATAACCTTTACATAACTTAGAAAAAAGTTTTAAAGGGTTTGGTATGGCAAAAACAAGTTTATTCGATCGCAGGGACTATTTGCGATAAACTGCGAAAGTATGTCGATTCGTATCGTAACATACATTCCAGAATATGATCATAAGTTAAACATACCCTTAATATCCTTTACATATCTTAGAAATACGCTTTGAGGGGTTCGGTGTGCGAAAATAAACTTATTTGGTCAAACAGGGACTAAAAGCGTCAAAAAGTGCATAAGTTTGCATTTACGCACATATCTTACGTTCTGAACATATCCGGACATCCAAAAATTTTTGTAATCATTAAAATATTTTATTTTAGTGTTTGGAATGCTAAAATTTCTTTCGTCGTGTAATTTGTATCGTTTTTCGCATCCGTTCGTGTTTCGTCGTAATTAACCGAACAACATGACCGTACGACCAAACGAACCGACATATGAGATGTTTTCAAGCATATTTCATGTTCCCTATACTTTGACAAAAATTTAGAGCCTTGAAAATGGGTTAACGGGGCTTAAACATGTCAAAAATGGCATAAACATGCTGCAGGGACCATTCTTACCAATTTTTGAAAGTTTCTGGCTCAGGTAGGCCGTAGCGTCGCGCCACGGCAAAGGGGTGTTGCCGTCGCGGTACGCGATGCCCCTATATTGACAGAAACTCCATTTTCAGAAACCAGCTTGAATTTCAGGGTCTTTTATGCAACTTTTTCAATACAATGAACTTGTTTTATAGCTCTCATGGTATCCTAAACTATGTGCCACAAATGTATGGCTAGGATCAAAGCTCAAAACATATGGAATGATCTCAATGGTTCTTGATTTACTATATAAACCCATCAATTTTTATTCAAACATGCTCATTCCTTCATTTCCTTCTCAATTATGCTTTGGAGCTATCCCTTGACTGGTTGAAGGCTCCAAACTTCTAGTTTTCTTTGTTCTTGATCAAGCTTTGGACCTTTTGTAAGCTTCTTTCATGCATTTTATGCATTTCAATCATGAAAGTCAAACAGTGTTTGGCTTTCTGCTTTGACCAGTTTATGGTTAACACAAAGTTCTTTTGAACTTTGCAACGTGAGCGTAATCACGATGGTTATAGTCCCTTGTGACTATACCTACTGATTACCACGTTGATTAGGCGTAGTGACGAGTCAAAGTTTCGGTCAAAATACGTATTTATGCGTATTTTGCAACAAAACTATTTTTGGGTATCAAAACACTTTGTTTTGATATCAAACTTGTTTTCTAACTTAGTTAAACATGTTTTAACATGTTTAACTCGTCACTCTTAGTTTAGTGCTTGTTTAGGATCGTAAGTCAAGCGGTCTAAACAACCGCTTAGACTTTCGAACCGGACCCGTTTGGTCGATCATTAGGATCCGACCAAACATATTTTGTGACTATAGTTGCATAGGGAATAACCTTCCGAGGTTATACCTTATGGTCACATAGTTTACTTAGTTGTATGATAGGTAGATTATATGCCTTAGGAAAATGACCAAAATGCCCTTTTTGCGCATAATTTTATTTTAAGCATATGTAACCTAATTTTTGCCATATAAACTGATTATTAAACATGTTAGGGTATATAATACTTGTCATAGGACTAGTTAGGCTATTCGTTTGCGCTTTTGCGCAAATGACGCGTTAAAGTAGTGTAAGCTATCTAAACGGGCCATAATGGGTCATAAGCACTTAGATTTAGGTTCCGATTTAGAATGTAGGGTTTGTTAAACCATATCACATGAGTTCCAATACTCATTTGGTTTACGAAACCTCATTTTATCCGATCTTCCGATTTAGGTCCGGTTTATTAACATAGTTACCTATATTAGGTGCCGATTGATTCCGTGATCCTTCTAGCGTTATTTGATTGTTATCTCAAGACTACTAAGCTATATCAAGTGAGTACATAGACCCCCCTCTTTTTAAATGTTTTCAAGGTGATTATGTGAGTACATAGTCCCCTCTTTTACCGCTTTCAAATATTTTGGGGTGAAACACATGTGCCTACTTGTTACTTTCATGCTTTTCGTGCTTTCATGACATATACTTCCTATGTTCATTAGTACACATATAGTACATGATTTCCTTTATGCTTTGCTATGTATGTTGATTGAGCATGCTAGCACATTGATTTCATAAACATTTTTGTTGCATATGTTTACTCAGCATATGGACACATTGATTTACATTACATTTCTGCTATGTATGTTTACTGAGCATGCTAGCACATTGATTTACTTGACATTTCTGCTTCGTATGTTTACTTAGCATACTTAGTACATTGTTTTCATATAACATGCTTACATTTGGTATGTCATTTGGTTTGTTTAACGTATGTTTACTTAGCATACTTAGTCTCAAGGCTTGAATGTATGCGTTTAACATTACCACATAAATGTTTGTATCAGTAAAGCATGGATTTTGCAAAAACATAACTTTTGACTTAGACTATTATTTATATCAAATACATTGTTTTGTACATTTTACTAATGGGGTTGAGTAAATACTTTTATTCACCATACATACATTTTATTACACATCTACATTATACATATGGTTTAAGTTGATACTTTTCGCTTGCCATACATAACTGTTTGATTATACCATACATGACTTACATTTGACAATAGACTTTGTTTACGCATAAACATTTTGACATTGGTTAAAACAAGACATTTTGGTGTTTATTTGTAAGTGATTTAAATAACGAGGTGTGTGTAATATGATAAAAGCATGGTGGATACGCCGCTGGTACTTCCTATATATAAGTGTTTTTATGATATTACATATCGTAGCGTTATCTAAACCATTTCAACTAAGACATGATACATTTTACACAAACGACAGATTTTCACAAGATATTGGTTTACAAATAACATATCGTATACAAACTCATTTTACTGGGTTATTCAGTTAACCATACACTTTTCTTTAATATCATTTGAATTTTATATCGATTTTCATATGATTATAAAAGAAATTTTTTTACAAGATTCATGACTAACTTTTTGCTAAACATTTCTTTTAACTTAAAAGTCATGAATCCTGTTTCAACAAAACCTATGTATCTCACAGGCATTTTTATGCTGACGTACCTATTTTCACACGTGTTTTCAGGAGCAGATGGATAGGGTTGATCGTGACACACTTAGGCGGACTCGGGCCTTAGTGACAATAAAAGATGCAAGACTAGTTTAATTTATGTTATGCTTTCTTTGTTTTAAGACAATGTAATCAATGTTAATAAATAAAATTGAAACTTAAATTACGATGGTTGTGAAACAATAATTCTGTCGCTCCGCTCCCCGACGTTTCCGCCGCGGTTTGTTGTTTTACGCGGTCGGGGTGTGATATCGTGCCCTTGTTTGTCGGGTCTCGCCCGTTCGTCGTGTCTTTGCACTTTGAATTTGTATTGTTTATTTGTAAATGTATATTTTACTTCTCAAAAATATATATTTGTTTATGTAGTCTTTGCCAAAATAATAAGTGTTAAAAATAAACTATATTTTTAACTTGTCCATATATATTACTTACATTATTTTCCCAAAATAAATATAAGTATTTAGTTAAATAATATTCTCAATATTATTTTTGTGCAAGTATACTTAGGAAAGTATACTTGTATTTTTATGTAAATACTTGTGTATTTTACATCATTTGCCAATAATCAATACTTTGATTTTTATTACTTTCCGGAATTATATTTCTTAAAAATAATAAATTTTTAAGATTTGTGTGGAATATATATATTTTGTCATGCTTGGAAATATATATATTTATTTTTGTTATTCACCCGATTTTATATAATTTTTACTACTTGGTAGTAGATATATATTTGTCCAAATATATATGTTTTTGTTATTCACCTGATTTTATATAATTTTTACTACTTGGTAGTAGATATATATTTGTCCAAATATATATGTTTAAGTCCATAATTGTCCTTAAATTGTCCAAGTCCAAGAATTCGTTAGGGAATATATTTATACAAATATATTTTTCTTGTATTTGTCCATATACTCTTCTTGTGAGTAATTTTGTATATTTGTATACTTAAGTATCCTTATGTATTTGTATGTGTATTTTGGTATTTATACTCCTTGGGAGTATTTAGTGTATTTTTCAAGTTCCTAATACACTACTACATATAATACACATAATATACACTTAGCACAAAATTTGATGATCACTAAATATATATATTTTTCCTTAAAATATACATACTTAATATTGTTTTTTAACTTGAAGAAATCATTATTTCTTAACTTAAAATTTTATACAAAAATTAGGAAACCTTGATAAATATTTTTAGGTGAATTTTTGGGGAATAAGTTTCACCAAAACTTATATTTTTCTAAGTGTCAAAATTTTTTAAAATTTTTGACATAGTTTCCCTAAAAGTGGAGGTTTCTCATGTTTTCAAAACATGTGTTTATTTTCTTTTCTTCACCAAAAACAATCTCCAACAATTTTCACAAGTAACATACACTAATTACTTCATGTAAAACATTATGATGAACTTGATTTTTGCTAAAAATGTGTAGTCTTTTGGATCTACACTTTTCATATAATGATTTTTCAAAAACAAGTGTTCTTGTAAATATTAAACAAACTTTTTATGAAACTTTAATTTACTAACCAAACCATCCATGAGTTTTAAGGTTTCAAAGTCTTGAAAATCATGTTCTAAAATCATTCTTATGCTCATTTAAAAAGGTCTTCATGTTTAAAACCATGTTTCATCATGGATCTTTCAAGATCCATACTTAACATCCTTGAATCTTTCATAAACAAGTTTCTTGATGAACCTTTAACAAACTTTTCATGGACTTTAGTTTCAAAAGTTAGTTTTACGTACACTTATTTACTTCAGGAACACAAGATCATGCTTCAAAAATCATCTTTCAAGTTCACATAAAGGTTTCACAAGTTCATCTTCAAGTTTAACCATGGATCTTTCAAGATCCATACTTAAACTTATTAGATCTAAGCTTCTAACAAGCTTAACATGATAGATCTAAACATAAACACAAGATTCAACAACAACAACTTCATCACATACACCAAATAACACTAAAATCACTTGTTTTCTTCATGATTATGTTAGATCTTTACATCTTCATCTTCTAAAGTTTAGTTTCTTAGATGGTGTGACTTGTACATAACATAAACATGAACTAAAATAGTGTTTAGAAGGCTTACTGCTAGCTCTATTGGCTAGGGAAGTGGCACAAGAAGGATGAAGATGAAGAATGAAGTATATGAGAGGTTAAAAGCTCCACAAAGAGGTCCTTCAAGTTCTAGCACTTGTAGCTTCCTTAGATAGCCTCCATACACCTTAGATTCACCTTGGATTGCTTGATTGAAGCTTGAAAATGAAGATGCGTGGGTGGTGTGAGTGAGCTGAGAGCAAGAGAGGGGAGGGCGGAGAAGTTTGGTGAGTTTTGAATGTTAAGATGATAAGGAATGAGATCTAAGAGTTTTTAACAACTTCTTCCAACATTTGATTATCCAAAAGATCATGTGCTTAATATCTTAGCAACAATCACAAATATTATATTCAAAAGGTGGGGTGGGGCCCTTGGGGCCGGTTTTCGGATGGAGGGGGGTAAGTTGTAAAATGTTGGAAGTTGGAGGTTTATAATGTAAACTAGAAGGTTTAAGTTAGTTTAAGTGTGTTTAGGTGTTCTTATGATTTTAAGGTGTTTTATCACCAATACTAGCTTAATGTCATAAAAATAATACTTCTAGTCTAGTTTTGATGTTTGGGGTTGTCACACCCCGACCACGTAGAACATACAAAACGTGGCGGAAACATCGGGGAGTGTTGTAACAGAATTAATGTTTCACAACCATGGAAATTTAAGTTTCGTTTTATTGATTTAAAAGTGTTACAATGTCTTAACAAACAAGAAATACAACATATTTAACTAGTCTTGTATCTTTTATTGTCACTAAAGCCCAAGTCTGCCTATGTGTATCTTGATCATCTTATGTAACAGCTCCTGAAAAACACATGTGAAAATAGGTACGTCAGCATAAAAATGCCTGTGAGATACATAGGTTTTGTGAAAATAGGTTTCATGACTTATGTTTGAGAAAATGTTTAGTCATGAACCTTGTTATTTGCTTTGTTTTGTAAATCATTTGAAAATCGATAAGATCAGGTGATAAGTATAAATAAATGTAAGGTTAAATGAATAACCAAGTAAAATATGTTTGCATAAGATAAGATGTTTATAAATCAATGTCTTGTGAAAAGTATGTTATTTGTATAAAATGTTCTATGTCTCAAACTGAAATGATTCAAATAACGCAATGATATGTAATACCATACAAACACTTATATATAGGAAGTACCAGCGGTGTATCCACCATGCTTGTATCATATTACACACGCATCGTTACTTAATCATTTAATCAAACCAAACCAACCAATGTAAGAAGTCTATGTTTAAATCAATTGTCAAATGTATTGGGTAATATGTCAAAGTGTTCATGTCAAGATGTAAATCATATCAAAATGTCTATGTCAAATATCCATGTCAAATGTCTATGTCAAATATCCATGTCAAATATCTATGTCAAATATCCATGTCAAATGTCTATGTCAAATATCCATGTATGGCAAGTGAAATGTCTCAACTAAACCATATGCACAAAAACAAAGTATTGAAGTAAAACTTGGTTTAAATCAAAGTTATGTTTTGTGGGAAATACATGATCAATGTCAATCATGTTAAAATGTCTATGTCGAAATGTCTATGTCAAATGTCTATGTCAAAATTTCATGTAAAACGATGTACTAAGTAATGCACACAATGGCAATACATAGCATGAAATGTAATGAAATCATGTACTATAATGTACTAACGAACATAGCAGTATATGATGTGAAAACAGGAAAGCAGGAAAGTAACAAGTAGGCACATGTGTTCCACCCCAAAACAGTTTGGAAAACAGTAAAAGAGGGGTCTATGTACTCACTTGAGATTGCTCAGAAGTCCTAGGATAACCACCAAGCAATGCTAGAGATCGCGGAATATCAAACGGCACCTAATATAGGTAACTACATTAATAAACCGGACCTAAATCGGAAGACTGGGTAGCATGAGGGTTTGTAAACCAAATGAGTGTAGGAACTCATGTGATATGGTTAATCAAAGCCTACATACTAAATGAAACTTAACCTAAGTGTCTACGACCCATTACGACCCGTTTAGGTAGCTTATGCTACTTTAACGCGTCGTTCGCGTGGAACGCGTTCGGATCGCCTAACTAGTCCTATGACAAGTGTTATATGCCTAAACATGTTACAAAATCAGTTATGTGACAAAAGTTTAGGTTACATATGCTTAATTACCAATTATACATGAAAAGGGTATTCTGGTAATTTACCTAAGGCATATAAACTACCTATCATACAACTACTTAAACGATGTGACCATAGGGTATAACCTCGGAAGGTTATTCCCTACACTATGGTCACCTAATGTATTTGGTCGGATCCTAATGATCGACCAAACTGGGTCGGGTTCGAAGGTATAAGCGATTTATTAGATCGCTTACCCTACGACCCTAGACAACGTGGTAATCAGTAGGCATAGTCCCAAGGGACTATAACCAACGTGATTACACTCACGTTGCGAAGTTCAAACGAACTTCGCATTGACCATTACTGGTCAATGCTGAAAGTCAAACAAAGTTTGACTTTCTGACTCGAAAAGCAGTAAAAATAAGGAAAAGAACGAAGGAATACTTACGAAGGGTCCCCGAATGCTAATCCCGATCCAAGAACTCAGGTATGAAACAATGGTTTCAACTTAGAGCTCTCAAATCAGAATTCTTGTGCAAAATGAGGTTGTGTGGGTTGGGTATTTATAGGAATACCCGAACCGTTAGGATCGTTCCATGGAAAACGTGCCATGAATCCAACCCGTACACTTGTCGGAACCTTATGGTGGCTGGAAATCCATCCTTATCAGATGACTAGATAATTAGGAATGTGTGGTTGTGGTTAATCCAGCTGAAAACAGGCTGTTAAGTACATTGCATCTGGTCTGCAGACCCCTAGCGCACCGCTACGCTAAAAGTGTAGCGCACCGCTAGGCTTAAGTTTGGCAGATTTACACTTTTGGTCCCTGTCATGCATTCAGCCCATTTTCGACACGTTTAAGGCCCGTTAACCCCATTTCAAAGCTCTAAAATGAAGTTAAAGTATAGGGAACTTAAAATGTGTTCAAAAATATCTCGGATGTCGGTTCGTTTGGCCGTACGAACGCGATGTTCGCTTAATTACGACGGAATGCGCACAAGCGCGAAAAACGATCCAAATGACGCGACGAATGGATTTTTCTTAAGGCGAACCATAAAATATAATGTAGTCATGCTTACATAAATTTTTGGATGTCCGGATGTATTCAGAACGTAAGTTATGCGCGAAAATGCAAACTTGTGCACTTTTTGACGCTTTTAGTCCCTGAATGACACAAAAGTTTATTTTAGCATACCGAACACCTCAAAGCCTATTTCTAAGCTATGTAAAGGATATTTATGGTATGTTTAACTTATGGTCATGTTCCGGAAGGTCTGTTACAGTTCAAATTGGCATACTTTCGCAGTTTGTCAACTTTAGTCCCTGTAAGCGATTAAACTTTGATTTCACCACACCAAACCTTTCAAAACTTATATCTAAGTTATGTAAAGGTTATTTAAGGTATGTTAAGCCTATTTCACTATTCCGGAGTGTTCGTTGGATTAAACTGGTTATATCTACTCATCAGTGCGCGTATAACCTTCCAGAAAGCGATTTAGAGCTTGAAATCGGACAAGAGTTGATATGTGTAAACGATACACATATTTTTACAAATCCCAAGCATGAAATACAATATTTCATTGGTTTGGAATTTGTTTGATGGTTGAAATGACACAGGTGTTACAGTCTCCCCTACTTTAGGAAATTTCGTCCCGAAATTTAGTTTTAGAGGAAACTTGTGGAGACAGCTGTGACGGTTTTACCTTCAGACAAATCCATTGAGCCCTTAAGTAAAACTCTGGGCCATGTTAGGATTCTTAGCAAAGATGTCAACCCTCAAATTGAAGTCATTGTAGTAACAAAACATGGAGTTTTGAACTATAGACAGGAGAACAGTTCCCGTGAAGAATTATCATAGGAAACTTGTGTGTGCTTGAAATCAGAATTGGGAAGTGTAAGAATAAATGACATTTGTCAATGTCCAAGACTTCTCCTGTATCATTACTCTTGTCACTGTAGGTCTTAACACATGACAAAACTTCCTGTGGTTTCTATGCACTGAATTCCATAATTATGTAGGCCTCCATAATTACGTAGTTCCTTGCACAGTCCGCACAGTTCGTTTCATAATATCTCTTGATTTAGACCACCCGAGGGCCTATTTAACTACATAAACACATGATATATTTAACTAGATTGTCGAACCAATCTATTTAACTTAGATCGACGTAGGATCTCTTTAACTAACTACCTACGGGGAATATTTAACTACACCGACGTAGGATGTATTTAACTTTAGATCGACGTAGGATCTCTTTAACTCAACTACCTAAGAGAAACATTTAACTACACCGACGTAGGATGTATTTAACTTTAGATCGACGTAGGATCTCTTTAACTCAACTATCTAAGAGAAACATTTAACTACACCGACGTAGGATGTATTTAACTTTAGATCGACGTAGGATCTCTTTAACTCAACTATCTAAGAGAAACATTTAACTACACCGACGTAGGATGTATTTAACTTTAGATCGACGTAGGATCTCTTTAACTCAACTATCTAAGAGAAACATTTAACTACACCGACGTAGGATGTATTTAACTTTAGATCGACGTAGGATCTCTTTAACTCAACTATCTAAGAGAAACATTTAACTACACCGACGTAGGATGTATTTAACTTTAGATCGACGTAGGATCTCTTTAACTCAACTATCTAAGAGAAACATTTAACTACACCGACGTAGGATGTATTTAACTTTAGATCGACGTAGGATCTCTTTAACTCAACTATCTAAGAGAAACATTTAACTACACCGACGTAGGATGTATTTAACTTTAGATCGACGTAGGATCTCTTTAACTTTATCAACATATGTTGTCCTTAAACTTTGGAATAGTACTTTATAATCCAAGGGACTTAACTACAACGTGGAAGTCCATTAAGGATTTAAGATAGTACCTTTTTGAATATCCTACTACGAATCCTTCATATGGAGATAAGAAAGATTCTATGAGGATTTGGATAACGAATATCCAGAGTATACAAAAACACAAAATGCATAAACACATAGTCACGTAATCATTTAAATTGTTTATCTAGATCTTTAATTTGTTATCTTTGGACGCGGATACTTAAAGCACACCAGGAATCCAATTCGTGGATTTCATTTGGCACTTTAATTATTTCAAGAATCTATCTATAAGGATAGGATAATCTTTAAAAGAAATTCGGCTTTGTCCCTATTGAATTGTGATGTACGTATTGAATCATACAAAGAATTCAATTTAAGGACTCCGATGAATGATACCCATCCACAAGGATCTAATTATGAGGATAGAAATATCCTACATGGATTTTGGAGTTTGTGTAACGAGAGTGTTCCGATACCTTGCACTAGGCGTGCTTACGTCGATACACAAGGTAGAATGTTCATGAGGTTGAGGCGCCAGATATGCCAAGCGACATATGAAGCAGAGTTTGAAGGTTGAGCAGCAGCAGGATTTGTAACAGCTTTGCTTTAGATTACAGAGCGGCACATGTTAACCAAATGTCTCCATCGTCCACCGTGGGTACATTTGAAACAAGTTATTTGATTTGAATAATGACGATGGCATTGATTGCACCAAGGAGCAGTTCCCTTATACAGCTTTATCCCTGAGGCGAGTCATGGTGATAGCTAAGTCAACGGTCCTCTGGAGTACGACGCCTATTCGCTGGGTAATTGCAGCACCTGGTTCGGACATTGTTGTTGCGATGAAGAAGCATCTTGAAGATAACGAAAGGCATAGGAGGAAACAAGCGAAATATAGTCAAAAGAAAAAGATAAGGTATGTAGATTATGACCATTTGTTTGTTACCAAGGGCAAACAAATGAGAGAGTGACTAATCAAAGTAAGCGGGTCAATATAATGTATCGCGAAGACATGCTCGCCTATAAGTGAACACTCATCCCAAGAATTCCCAGGTAAGCACAACTGGTCTCGCGTCTGATGAGATGTATACGAAGTGCTTGCCTAGACAGAAAACCCAGAATACAGGCATTCACCCTTCCAGTTTGCACGTGTTCACATTATTAAAAACCCAAAACCTTGACGAGAGTTTTGAAAACTCAAAGGGGTTCAAAACCATATAACAGAGGGTTCAAAACCTTATAATAAATCATCCTAGAACAGATGATTTGTTTTCAAAGCGGTTTTGAAATTTATGTTCTTGTTGTGGTCGTCACCTAAGGATAGGTGACAGTATTGTTTTATGACTAAACGCAAGTAAACTCGCGTTAGGGTCCTAAGAAGGTTATAGACTAGGTCAAAGCATTACTAATAACCTAATTCCCTATAACCATTGGCTCTGATACCATCTTTTCTGTCACACCCCGACCACGTAGAACATACAAAACGTGGCGGAAACATCGGGGAGTGTTGTAACAGAATTAATGTTTCACAACCATGGAAATTTAAGTTTCGTTTTATTGATTTAAAAGTGTTACAATGTCTTAACAAACAAGAAATACAACATATTTAACTAGTCTTGTATCTTTTATTGTCACTAAAGCCCAAGTCTGCCTATGTGTATCTTGATCATCTTATGTAACAGCTCCTGAAAAACACATGTGAAAATAGGTACGTCAGCATAAAAATGCCTGTGAGATACATAGGTTTTGTGAAAATAGGTTTCATGACTTATGTTTGAGAAAATGTTTAGTCATGAACCTTGTTATTTGCTTTGTTTTGTAAATCATTTGAAAATCGATAAGATCAGGTGATAAGTATAAATAAATGTAAGGTTAAATGAATAACCAAGTAAAATATGTTTGCATAAGATAAGATGTTTATAAATCAATGTCTTGTGAAAAGTATGTTATTTGTATAAAATGTTCTATGTCTCAAACTGAAATGATTCAAATAACGCTATGATATGTAATACCATACAAACACTTATATATAGGAAGTACCAGCGGCGTATCCACCATGCTTGTATCATATTACACACGCATCGTTACTTAATCATTTAATCAAACCAAACCAACCAATGTAAGAAGTCTATGTTTAAATCAATTGTCAAATGTATTGGGTAATATGTCAAAGTGTTCATGTCAAGATGTAAATCATATCAAAATGTCTATGTCAAATATCCATGTCAAATGTCTATGTCAAATATCCATGTCAAATATCTATGTCAAATATCCATGTCAAATGTCTATGTCAAATATCCATGTATGGCAAGTGAAATGTCTCAACTAAACCATATGCACAAAAACAAAGTATTGAAGTAAAACTTGGTTTAAATCAAAGTTATGTTTTGTGGGAAATACATGATCAATGTCAATCATGTTAAAATGTCTATGTCGAAATGTCTATGTCAAATGTCTATGTCAAAATTTCATGTAAAACGATGTACTAAGTAATGCACACAATGGCAATACATAGCATGAAATGTAATGAAATCATGTACTATAATGTACTAACGAACATAGCAGTATATGATGTGAAAACAGGAAAGCAGGAAAGTAACAAGTAGGCACATGTGTTCCACCCCAAAACAGTTTGGAAAACAGTAAAAGAGGGGTCTATGTACTCACTTGAGATTGCTCAGAAGTCCTAGGATAACCACCAAGCAATGCTAGAGATCGCGGAATATCAAACGGCACCTAATATAGGTAACTACATTAATAAACCGGACCTAAATCGGAAGACTGGGTAGCATGAGGGTTTGTAAACCAAATGAGTGTAGGAACTCATGTGATATGGTTAATCAAAGCCTACATACTAAATGAAACTTAACCTAAGTGTCTACGACCCATTACGACCCGTTTAGGTAGCTTATGCTACTTTAACGCGTCGTTCGCGTGGAACGCGTTCGGATCGCCTAACTAGTCCTATGACAAGTGTTATATGCCTAAACATGTTACAAAATCAGTTATGTGACAAAAGTTTAGGTTACATATGCTTAATTACCAATTATACATGAAAAGGGTATTCTGGTAATTTACCTAAGGCATATAAACTACCTATCATACAACTACTTAAACGATGTGACCATAGGGTATAACCTCGGAAGGTTATTCCCTACACTATGGTCACCTAATGTATTTGGTCGGATCCTAATGATCGACCAAACTGGGTCGGGTTCGAAGGTATAAGCGATTTATTAGATCGCTTACCCTACGACCCTAGACAACGTGGTAATCAGTAGGCATAGTCCCAAGGGACTATAACCAACGTGATTACACTCACGTTGCGAAGTTCAAACGAACTTCGCATTGACCATTACTGGTCAATGCTGAAAGTCAAACAAAGTTTGACTTTCTGACTCGAAAAGCAGTAAAAATAAGGAAAAGAACGAAGGAATACTTACGAAGGGTCCCCGAATGCTAATCCCGATCCAAGAACTCAGGTATGAAACAATGGTTTCAACTTAGAGCTCTCAAATCAGAATTCTTGTGCAAAATGAGGTTGTGTGGGTTGGGTATTTATAGGAATACCCGAACCGTTAGGATCGTTCCATGGAAAACGTGCCATGAATCCAACCCGTACACTTGTCGGAACCTTATGGTGGCTGGAAATCCATCCTTATCAGATGACTAGATAATTAGGAATGTGTGGTTGTGGTTAATCCAGCTGAAAACAGGCTGTTAAGTACATTGCATCTGGTCTGCAGACCCCTAGCGCACCGCTACGCTAAAAGTGTAGCGCACCGCTAGGCTTAAGTTTGGCAGATTTACACTTTTGGTCCCTGTCATGCATTCAGCCCATTTTCGACACGTTTAAGGCCCGTTAACCCCATTTCAAAGCTCTAAAATGAAGTTAAAGTATAGGGAACTTAAAATGTGTTCAAAAATATCTCGGATGTCGGTTCGTTTGGCCGTACGAACGCGATGTTCGCTTAATTACGACGGAATGCGCACAAGCGCGAAAAACGATCCAAATGACGCGACGAATGGATTTTTCTTAAGGCGAACCATAAAATATAATGTAGTCATGCTTACATAAATTTTTGGATGTCCGGATGTATTCAGAACGTAAGTTATGCGCGAAAATGCAAACTTGTGCACTTTTTGACGCTTTTAGTCCCTGAATGACACAAAAGTTTATTTTAGCATACCGAACACCTCAAAGCCTATTTCTAAGCTATGTAAAGGATATTTATGGTATGTTTAACTTATGTTCATGTTCCGGAAGGTCTGTTACAGTTCAAATTGGCATACTTTCGCAGTTTGTCAACTTTAGTCCCTGTAAGCGATTAAACTTTGATTTCACCACACCAAACCTTTCAAAACTTATATCTAAGTTATGTAAAGGTTATTTAAGGTATGTTAAGCCTATTTCACTATTCCGGAGTGTTCGTTGGATTAAACTGGTTATATCTACTCATCAGTGCGCGTATAACCTTCCAGAAAGCGATTTAGAGCTTGAAATCGGACAAGAGTTGATATGTGTAAACGATACACATATTTTTACAAATCCCAAGCATGAAATACAATATTTCATTGGTTTGGCATTTGTTTGATGGTTGAAATGACACAGGTGTTACAGGGGTAGTGTCCGGTTATTCGTTCGGTTAACGGTTCGTTAAATTGCTAAATTGCGCAGTTTTACTAGATATGAGCACCTTTTGTGACAGTTTTAATTCCCGACACTTTGTAAGTTATTCTGGACACTAAAACATCAATTCTGCATAATATTTTGGTGTTAAAATGTTGTTTTTTGCTGAATTCTGCAGAATTCAGCATTTAAAGTGAGTTTCGGGTGTCTTTTAGTGCGTATTTTAGTTTCCGGAAAGTGTATTTCGTCGAGAGTATCTGTGACGAAACACTCCCCCAGTTCACCATATTCTTGTCGACGAAGAACCCATCTTTCGTCGATATGGGTGTTTCGTCGACAAGTTCGTCGACATGTGAGTTTCGTTAAGGCCTTACATTTTCATTCTTAACTGTTCACCCGAAATTCCCGTAAACACATTCCATATTTTGAAACGGATCAAACCATGTTATTCAATCAGTTACAAATTATGATCATACGTAGTTCATAGCAACAGTTATCCTTAATTCTCATGAATTAATCATAAGTACCCTAGATATTAACAAGCTCATGATGTCTCCATCCCGATTATTCAACAGCCACACACAATACATTTAACCTAATACCATTTCAACAACTAGGATTATCGAGCCGCATAGTGATCATGAACAAACACAAACCATCGAATTCATGTCATGCATATTCTAGTTTCCTTGATTAACAATAACACATCGAAACCCTAGTTAATAACATATAAGAGCACAGTTTCTAACAAGTCCCTATGTTCACAATAGATCACAATCAACACATAACAATCATCAAACAATGTATGAGCAGATCAAGTCGGGTAATTACATACCAACCGGTTGCAAGATGAGACTTGGGAGCACTTCGAAGGGAACAAGGATCGCCGCCGAGTGCAAGGGAGGGGAAAGATAGTCTAGGGTTTCGCTGATTGTGACTTTACGTTATGTTATGCGAATAGGGTAAATATAACTGACTCTTACTTGGGCCTCACCTGGGCCACAAGCCCATCCCGGCGAATAACCCCACCCCAACGAAAGTCCAATGTTTCGTCGGCTAAAGGTGTGACGAAAGTCTAGTGTTTCGTCGGACAGAGGATGCATGTGTTAAGTCTTAAACAGTTCATAAGTTTTCATTAATTAACCAAACAATAATACAATACATTAATCATAAATCAAACATGCTCATGTTACAACGCAACCGAATTACGAAAACAGTATTGTAAACAAGTAACGTGTCGACACGTTACCAGTGTTTGCAGGGCAACGGGGTTATTAGTTGATAACGCTATTAGGTTTGCCACCCTCACGACGTACCTGGATAGGACGGGCGTGAACTAATAACTTTAAATCATGACCAATGTTTGATAAAGCATTGGAGAAGGGCAAAAAGGGCCGTCTGCGGTATCGAGTTATTATCAACTTAACATATCATAAGTCACTACTTGGTATTAAACGGTTAAAACAAACTGTGAACTCACCAGCGTGTCTGATACACTTTTCTGCATGCTTGCAGGTCCTTAGGTTCTTGGATTGGAACTTGCTATCTGGGAGTGCTGGAGTGGTCATGGGTCGCAACTCTTGGATATTTATTCTTGGTTTAGCACATTGTTTTGAAACACCTGAATAACGAATAATCTTATGCTTCCGCTGAATGTTTACTTTGGTTTTAACGAATGGTTTGAAACTATATTATGAATGAATGGAATGTTTAGTTTAAATGCTTATTATAGTTAAATGTGATTAGTGGCTGGATCCTGGTACGTCACACACCTCGCGGGGTTTCCGCATGTGGTATTTTGGGGGTGTGATAGTGTATATGTTTATCCTTGTATCCACACTTGGGTTTTAATGTGTTTTTGATGTTAGACCTACTCCTAGGCCCTAAATCTACTGTCTGACTGCTTTATGCGGAAGTGCTGACACAGCGTGTCTTACCGGTGAGTTTACTAGTCTTTCTAACGCAACATTTAATGTAATGCATAATGCAGTATTTGAAGTATAAAACATGCATGAATTCATATGTAAGGCAGTAATCACATAATGTTGTCGTTTAAGCACATAATTGTAGAAAATAAATAATTAATAAATAGTACGGAAATTGCCGGTTTTGTGCCAGTTGTCACACCTACACCCCATACACACATGCACCATACACACACACACACACACACACATATATATATATATATATAATATCTAGTTAAATACATGTATTTAACTAACTACCGAGTATTTTATCTCGCGTTTTAGTCGTGCTTTAAGGCGTTTTAAATTATTTTTATGGTTCTTTAAAAAACAACTCACCATAATATTGCTGAACAATATATTATTTTCCTTGACTGAACAATATATTAAATTAACTCGACATAATATTGATAAACAATTTTAAATTATTTTATCGTTCTATAAAAATTAACTTCGTCGTTTATATTTTGTAAGATACATGCGGTATCGCGCAGTACGCGCTTAAATTCGCAAAACAGTGTTTTTAAGCGTTTTACTTAATTTTTCCTCACGGATATAATTAAGAATAGCATTTTAATCATAGCGGAATATTTTTAGGATTTTAACATTAATTGGGCAGTCACCAACGTTTGTTTCCCATTTTGTTCGTTACGCGATAAGCGTATAACTTATTTTGTCAACATAATTTTTAACAAAGTTAGGATTTACCAACGCATCAAATACCATCAATCAACATCAGATTTAATATAATATTGTCTTTGTTCGTCACACTAGTACGATACAGATTCAAAATAGTCGGATGTCACAATGTCTACCCATTATGATGTGTTATAACATCTTTAAAATTTTACACTTTTCATCTATGAAATCAAAATATTAACTTGTTAAAAAGTTGTTAAACGTGTTAATAGGTGAACCCACTTTTTAATAGGTTGTGTTCGAATTGACCAAATTGTAAAGGTTCATGTTTTGGGAGGGCTTTTTTTTCCCTAAAGTAGTATAGATACTAAAAATATTTATCGATTTGGATAGGTTTAAAAATATTAATCTATTTGGGTAGTTTTCTTTATCCTTTATATTGTTATATAATCCATATTTTTTATTTATTCTTTTCAACGCACAAAATAAACAAAAATACGATTTAATTAGTTTTTGTAAAAATTCTAAAATTCTGCAATATATCTACAAAAATTTTGCAAAAAAATTATGCTATAATTCTACAAAAAAAATTGTAAAAACTAAAAAAATCTGAAAAAAAATAATTACGAAACAATAACTTTTCAATAATCTCAACCATAATCAAA